>PVIC010000012.1:0-261361 GCA_004025085.1 Thryonomys swinderianus
CCTCTCAGCTCGCCTGCTCCATGCTGTACTGGGCCCTGGCCGAGGTGTTGTTGCTTAGAGGACAGATGACCACAACCACATCACTTTCCAAGGACAGGGACTTTCCCAGCGCACCAGGTCTTCCTTCTGGTGCACAAGCGAGCTCCCCAAAAGACGGAGGGGACGGCTGTGAGACAAGCACCAGGAACCCACCCACGAGATGTCGTGACGACTCTCCACTCTCACTGTGCGCGGTGGGACGTGCGCCTAGTCCTGCCTGGATCCAGACCCCAGGCCATGCCTGTTATGACTGTAGTCTCTGCGCTGCCTCCAGGCTGGCAATGTGCAGTGTGGCTGCTGAGCCCTGCTTCAGTGTGGGGGGCCGGGACTGCGCACTTGGACTTCTTCGAAGAAGCCAGAACTGTAGGTTTTTCTTTGAGAGCTCAGACTTCTCAAGGGTGAATGATCAGTTGAATGATTCAGCGCACTGTGCAGGTGTGCAGTCAGTGCTGAGGGGGATACCCGGGAGGCCAGTCCGGGGGTGGAGGTGATGTGCGCATGATGTGCACAAACACCCTGTGGTTCCCCTGCCACTCGTTCCTGCTCACCGGGGTGGCAACAGCTGGAGAAATTCCCAGGTTCCAGCGAGGCCTGGAAGAGCGTTGTTCTGCCCCTAGGCCTGGCCAGGGCCTTTGCCCACCCCCATCTTCTAGAGAGAATGGAAAGACAAAGGCATCAGGGAGTAAGAGGAGCCACAAGGACAGTGTCCCCTTGTTCCCCCTGTACTGCACCCTGAAGGAATCCCCGCATAACCCGGACCTGCTGTGGGAAGAGAACCTGGGTGATGGTGACACTGGGCAGATAAGCCCAGCAGTGTGGCAACAGAGGCACGAGGGAAACAGGGTAGCAGAATCAGCCAGACACGGTCATCCAGGGCGGCAGCTCTCACTGTCCTCAGGGGAATGGTTTGCGCTGGCTCTGGGCACCAAGGCGTCTGTCGCACAGTGTCTAGAGAATCTTATGGCCATGGGGACACCAAGGCCCTGAGGTCCTTCTCCCTTATCCCACCCCACGCTCCTGCCCCATCCTGCACCCCTCCTCGGTCTAGGCCACGACCCCGGCCTACCCAGACCAGCTCTGTCTGCTGTCCTGCCATGTCTCCTGACACCCTGGCCTCTTTCCAGGGGCTGGGACAGAGGAGTCTGGACAAAGAACGTCATATAGAAGAGGAAAGCAGGTGTCAACAAGTTCTTTAGCATATTTTCAGTATGCGAGGCTAGACTGGCCCTGGCAGCCGGTCCTGAGGTGCAGTGAGTTCCCCACTCTCCATCTTCTGCCCCGGGAAGACTATATGGGGTCATGAGGAGGCTGCAGGTCTCTAGGGGTCCCGTCCTGCTTCCTGGCCTGGTTTTTCTGGCCCTTCAGAGGGACGTGGACAACCCAGGAGGGCTGCGTTCTGGTGAAGTCACGTGGTGCAGTAGGAGCAGGATGAGGGCTCCCGGGTGTCTCGTCTGTGGCTGGGCTCTGTGCCCCAAGCAGGATCACAGGCAGAACCCTAGGTTGCTGTGGAGGAGGCCGGAGAGGCAATGAGGCCAGTGCACTGGGAGCAGCTGGACCAGCCACAGCTCTAGGCTACTCCGTGTCTGGCCACTTGTGGAGCCCTGTGTTGGGACCACCTGAGCTCTGATGTAGCCCATACTCAGGGTCCTTCCCTGGGCCTGAGTGATGGCCTTAGATGGGGACCCTGGAGTCCTGTCCGAGCCGCAGGGCCCTGCAGGGGAGCAGTCTGCGGGGTCCGCTGTGCGCTCACTCACGGAGTCAGGGCCACATGTCCTGAGTGGTGCTTTATCTAGCTCTGACTCTGTGGTGGGACAGTCTAGCCGCAGGGTGGCTGCACAGTGTGAGGGTCTCTGATTTGTCACGGGTGGTGGATGGCACCTCATGAGAGAGGGAGAGATGGCAGGGGGAGAAAGAAGCAGAATGGTGCAGGCTTCTCTCCCAGGGCAGCCCACTGTGCAGAGGGAATCCCTCCTGTGTCACTTGCTCCCCGGGGAGGTCACCACCTAGCTGTGGCCCCCAGGCCCACGGCTTAGGTCCCAGACCCCCCAGAAGTGTCATGCTGAGGACCAGGCTCCCAACACAGATCAGGGCAGCCCGGTCTGTGCAGAGCTGGCCAGCCAATGCCTCAGACCAGCTCTATCCAGAACAGGTGCCAAGCTCTGTGGGACCCAGCAGTTGGGGGTGCCCTGGCATAAAGATGTATCACCCGGTGGGCGTCCAGTGCTGGACCGCCAGCATGGGACCCAGACTGAATCCCGAGTAGGAAACACTCCCACCTGGCTGTAGCCCAGGCCTTGGTGCTGTGTTGGACCACACACCCCAGTCCTCGCCCTGACTGGCCCTGTGCACACGTTCCTGCAGCTCTGCGGGAGGCACTGCCCTTTGCTACATGCGTGTGACCCTGCGTCTGGGTCAGGGTTGCTGACTGAGGGCATGTGACAGTTCTCCTTTCAAGGAGACCAAGTGAGCAAATGCTCTTGTGACCATTAGGCGAGTCACGCGGCAAAGGAAGCTGTGTGTACTCGCTGATTATGGCAGCCACTGACTAAGTGTGTGCCGTTCCAAGGGCTTCACTAGGTCATCCTGCGAATCCTGGAGCCTCTGTGGGTGTGGCACCCAGGAGGTCCAGGGCGTAAGGAGGTCAGGGGAGGTGATGGCACCCTGGGCTGCAATCACAGCTGCAGAAGGGGCAGCTGGTATCTGCTTTTGGTGTTGGGTCAGCCGAGCTTGGAGCTGCCCACGGTGCCAGGTGAACACAGGTTTGGGAGCTGGGGTGAAAAGTCTCCAGCCGGGAAGAGCTTCCAGCCAGCCCAGGATGGGAGGCGTGGGCCCGGCACGGCGCAAGCACCTGACACACCCCCTGGGCTGTCCACTCTCCAGAGCGGCTCCGATGTCTAGGACTTCCGAGACTCCCCAGCCAGCTTCCCAAAGAAAACTGCACTTTCCCAGGAAAGCAGTTCTCTCCATTCTGCGTGCAAGGCTTTTTTTCGATTCTGTGTCACATCACTGTTCTCATTTTTTTTTTCTAGAGAATTTTACTTTGGCTTTATAGATACAAAGGTTCACATTTATTTCTATCAACAACTTTTGTTGTCTAACTAGGGACAAACTCCTAGGACAGCTTCAGGAAGAACTGATAATCTGTAAATGCTAAATGGAACTACAAATCCCCATGTAAGCAGCAGGGGTGTGATTTATAGCCTTGGGTCTCAGGCAGAGCTGTCGCTGGAGCACAGTCCTGCTGACAGCACCTTCCTCTTTGCCATCCATCTCTGTCCAAAGGCTAGCAAACGGCCTCTGTTATCGGTGCTGGTGGACAAGAGGTGAATACAAGTTATCCTTCAAAACAACGCTTAGCCCAGGCAAGTTTTCTATAAATACTCTGCCTGATAAATGATGTCAGGAGACTGTTTACTAAGAGGGAGGAAATCAATAAGTCTCTAAGAAAAATGTTTATCAGCCAAGGATGTAACACTTGGAAGTGGGAGAAGGCTTTGAAAAGTGAAGATTCCTCATTGCTAGCAAATGCAGTAGGACTCTTGCTCTTTTTTGGTTTGCCTGGGTAAAGATGAGGCCTGGAGATGAGATGATTGCCTCTTCTCTCCTTCTCTGTCAGTGGAGTGATACTGACCGCTGTCTATGGATGGCTGCAGACCGGTGACTCCTGTCTATGGATGGCTGCAGAGGAGTGACTGCTCTCTACTGATGGCTGCTGTGGGCCTCATTTATGAAATCCTCCCCATAGCACAAGGGCACTGTGACTCTTATTCTTCACATCTGATAAAGTAGGAAATTAAGGTCTCAGAGATTGAAGAGGTTCTAGCCCAGAACCTGCAAATGCATTCACTGCTCTGGCCCAGTTTGAGCTGCAGAGGGAAGAGGCCTTAGCTGCCAAGGTTTCTCTGAGTTGGTTGCCAGCGTTGTTCTGGATGTGTCCCAGGTACAAGTGCTTTCACGAAGGCCCTGGCTGTGCAGATAGCTAAGGGAACAATAACCGTTTGTGGGAGAGCATAGCCAGGAGTAAAGAGGTTCTGCAGGTTCCCAAGGTCACTCTGTCAGTAAAAGAACAGGTGGGATTTGAACCCAGAACAATGTCTTCCATGTCTTTAATCCAGAACAGGCACAGGCTACCTGGTGTGAGGAACACGGGCATGAATGGCTTCACTGAAACCCACATCTCTACAGCAAAATGCTTCCAGAAATAATCTGCCATCATCAATAAGAATGATGGTTCTTCTTTTATTCTCGAATTCCAACTCAAACACTGAAAGAAAAGGAAGCCTCCTGTTTTGAAAATGTTTTCCCAGTTCTGTTCCTTTGGCGTTACAAGCATGCACTGCACGGTAACTGTGCCCCCAAACCCGTGTGGACTGTGAGGAGTGTGGCAGTGGCTACCTATGCCTGAGCAAAAGGACCCCCCCTCCCCGGCAAATGGCCAGCAGGCGGCAGGCAGCAGATCCCAGCTCAGGGCTCCTGGTCTCTCTCCTGCACCTGCAGCAAATCTTTTACAGACACCAGCAGTGGTCCTGCACCCTGAGTGCTGGACAGTGAGCCCTGGTTGTCTGTCATTTCAGTCCTGGTGGGCTGGGCCTCTCCAACAGCTAGGACTTCTCCAAACTAATCTCTGAGCAGTGAGCTCTGCAGTAAGGATTTACTGTGTGTGCTCATCTGAAGCTTGAAGATGATTAAAACAATGGTGGTGGTACATTGTTCAGGGCTTACACTGACAACAGTGCTTCTGGAGAAAAAGTTCTTATCAATGACCTTCTTTACAATTTCTGGGACTTGGCAAAAAGTGAAAAAGTTATCTTTCATCAGTTTTAAATTCTCTGCAGATGAACCCTCTCTGGCACTGCCCACACATCTCTTGTGTCTGACCTAGGCTGGCCTCCAGTTAGGCCAACGCCCAGGCCAACCACGCCAGCCCCCAAGGATCTGCCTTTGCTTCCCCAGAGAGTGGCCCATGGCCAGCCCTTCCCTGGCACTCTTGACCTCCTTCCCCACAGGATGCTGCCCCTCCACTCCTCTTGTGCAGAGCGTGGCACAGCAGGTGCTCTGTGAGGGCCATGGGAGCCAGGACAAGGGCAAGTCCCTCCCTCAGTCTTTAGTCTTGAGAAAAAGAAACGATCCACAAACCAGTTAATCTGCCCCACAAATAACTGAGATCAGGCTGTCCCCAGTTTGGGGAGCAGAGCAACCTATGCCTGCACAATGTGCTGTGTATTTCAGGCAGTTTATAGTGTTCTCTGGGCACAAAGCGTGACTACAGAGCAGAAGCAGGCAATCTGGGGACATGGGTCTGGGTGTCCTGAGGAGTTGGGCCAAGACTGTTTCAGGACAGTTTCAGAACTGTTTCAAGGGCTGCCCTTTGACCATCTGAGGAAGGCTTTTTGAGTTTCAGGGATACAGATTCCGGTCATTGAGAGATCAGTCTTTGGCAAGGTTTGATCAGGGTGCCTTAAATTCTTGGTAAGACTGGGTGGGCTCCACAGCCCACCCAGAAAAGCAAGTTTTTCTGCTTCCTGTGCCCTGTGTGACCCCTCACTTCCTATAGGGCTGGGAGATAGAGCTGGAGAAGAGTGGGGGTTAGAGGTGAGAAGACAGGCGCTCCTGGCAGGAGGGTGGGCTGCACGGGCAGTGTGTGAGAAGTGTGCCATGTGTGCAGAACCTGGTGACAGACGTCATCTGGTAACCCTTTGCCAGCTGCTTCCGGCTCCCAGAGGGAGAAGGAAGCTCAGTCTCACTGGTTGATATGAGCGCGAGAGGGTGTGCAGCTCCAAGACGCCAGGGCAGCTCTGTCCTTTTGTCTGTCTTGCAGACACTTCTCAGGTTAGTGGGTGAATACAAAATTTCTTGCTTCTACTTTATTGTTTTCTTTCACATGTCAACAGTTTCACAAGTGAAAAATAGTGGATTTGAAAGATCTTATGTAGAAGATGAAGAAGAAACAGGTGAAGAGTCTGGTAAAGATCTGGGGGCGGAGGAGCTCACAACAGAAGGCAGCATTCCATCTGTCCCTTAATCACTCACAGTGGGGACACGGGGCTCCCTGAGGAACTGGGGCTGCACAGGCAGTGCCTAGATCAAGGGAAAGGCTCGGTGGGCCCCAGCCCACAGAGCAACGCAAGGCCACAGCTGTTGGGTTCATTTCATAGATACGAAGAAGTCACCTATCTCAGGTAGTCCCAAAAGCTATCAGTGTGAACCCTCACCAAGCCCCAGGGCATGGGCATCTACGGTGCGCTGCAGCCAGGAACATCAGCCTTCCCAGGTCACCCCGATGGCTACTTTCCCTGCTCTGGGGGTGTAATGAGGGTCCTGAGGTCTTGAGGAGAGGGTCCAGTAGCCGCCCAACTCCTGGCAACAAAAGCAGGAAACTGTGATGACCCTGTTCCCTAAACCCACCTGTCCAACACTAAGGACAGTCTGATCTGCAGCCCCAGTATCTCTCAAGTCTCCCATCCACAGTCCAGAGCCAGCCCGGGCCAGATTGCCGCTCATGGGCTTGGAAACCCTCATGCATCTGCTGAGTGCTCCCCAGGGGCCCCGGGTCCATGGACTGAATACAGCACCGCTCTCGTGCCGGCCCTTAGCTTTCCCCCAGGGCTGTCAAAGCAAAGCCCGACACTTCGTCACTTTGGTTCACAGGGCTCCGCCTCCCCTTGCATCCTCTCTCCTGTCCTCCAGGCTCCACATCGACAGCCCTTCATTCATTCCATTGAATGTTCTCCCATCTGGACACCGTTTACCTCTGAGTTATTTCTCCTTTAGATTCAAGCTTCAGTGCCTGGTCTCCCACAGGAGCCTGGGCAAACTGCCCAGCCCACATCAAGTCACGACACCCCGAACTTCTCCTTGAGTTACAAGCAGTGAAGCCTATCATTGCTGTGACTTCAAATTTGTCCATTCTGCAAGATTTCAGTGTGACAAGAATTCTTTCCTGGAATCCACTGTCTACCCCAGCACAAAGGAACAAAAATTGTCAGATTGATAGGTGGGTGGATAGATAATGCATGGACGGGTAAGTGAATCCCTGCCCAGGTCTCCAATCTCTCGGTCACATCCCTGTTTTGAACTCTGAGCTACCGGAAAAGGCACGCAAGTTCATGGCCTTTTATGACCCCACCACACAATTATTTGCATGATTAGACCCTAAACACCGCCAAATTTCACTCAGTTTGCTTAAATGTTCTCAAGGCGGTTGGCACTGTGTTAGAATCTCAGACATTCCCACGGCCCAGATCCTATTTAAAAACTGCCTATCTATTTAAAGTTCATCATGGGGGCACTGAAAGAAAGGACTCCCAAAGCCAGTGGGGAACATGAGATAAGGGAAGGAAAAATCCAGCTTGCTTCTAAAAAAGGCTGAGGATTATAGCCATCCACAGCCTTGTGTCTCAAGCCTTAGTGATTTTTTGTTTTTCTTCTCTGGTTGTTTGCAAATCAGAGAGGAATTTCGTGATGGGTTACTGAGGGATCCCATTCAGTTCCCAAAGTCTCTCTCTGCTCACTAGGCTGCTTTCACCTCCTCAGTCCAAACCAAGCAGCTGGCATATCCCCTGAGCCGTGCCTGTCATCCCAGATCACAGCTTTTCCATAGCTCAGGCCAGAGACCTGCACTGTGACCTGGGCCCTTTCAGGAACAACAGAGCCCATGAAAGCGGCAGGCACTGGAAAGCTATTCACTACAGGAAACCCCAGTATCCGGTGAGAAGCAAGAAGTAGGAGGCACAGGATGCGCCTTGAGTCAGGGGACGCGAGCGGCTGCAGACTCCGTGTCAGAGCTGCCGGGGCTCCGCACACAACGCTCCTGCGAGCATAGCTGGAAGCCGGGATCCAGGCTCCTGTCTTCGCTGCGGTCACTGTGGGCCTTCTGGCCTCCTGTGAGGAGAACTTGGAGGCGGAATGGCTGGCCCCAGGGACCTGCTCCTGCTGCTGCTCCTGATCCAGCTTTGGGCGGGGGCTGTGGCCCACACCGCTGAGGGTGATGCGACAGAGGCTGTGGTATGTGGAGGAACTGCCTGCTACACAGCCCACTGGGACAAGCTGAGTGCAGCCGAAGCCCAGGTCTTCTGCAGCCAGAACGGGGGCAACCTGGCCACGGTGAAGAGCGAGGAGGAGGCCCGACTCATTCAGCGCGCCCTGGCCCAGCTCCTGAGGCTGAGGGCGCCCCTGGCAGCAAGGATGGGGAAATTCTGGGTGGGGCTCCAGCGGGAGAAAGGCAAGTGCTTGGACCCTGTGCTGCCGCTGAGAGGCTTCAGCTGGGTGGGTGGTGGGGAGGATACAGAATACAAAAACTGGCACAAAGAACTCAAGAGCTCCTGCCTCTCCAGGCGTTGTGTGGCTCTGGCACTGGATCTGTCTGAGAACCCTCACCCAGGCCGTCTCCCCAGGTGGTCTGAAGGCCCCTGCGGATCATCAGACAATCCAGGAAGCAACACTGAGGGCTTTGTGTGCAAGTTCAGCTTCAAAGGCATGTGCCGGCCCCTGGCACTGGGGGGCCCAGGCCAAGTGAACTACAGCACCCCTTTCAGGGCCACTGCCTCCTCACTGGATGCTGTACCCTTTGGTTCTTTGGCCAGTGTGGCCTGTGAAGCTGGGGCCGAGAATCAGGGCTATGAACTATTGTGCAGGGAGGTGACTGAGATGTTTGACTGGGGGATCCCCGGGCCCCTGTGCGTCAGACCTGGGTTGGGCTGCAGCTTCAACAACGGGGGTTGTGAACAGGACTGCTTTGATGGGGGCGCTGGCTCCTACCGCTGTGGCTGCCGGCCTGGCTTCCGCCTGCGGGATGACCTGGTGTCCTGTGCCTCTAGGAACCCGTGCAGCTCTAACCCCTGCAAGGGACAGGCCACCTGTGTCTCCAAGCCCTATGAGGACAGCTATACCTGCCACTGCCCCACTGGCTACAAGCTGGATGCAAGCCAGACAGACTGCGTGGACGTGGATGAGTGCCTGGACACACCCTGTACCCAGGACTGTGTCAACACAGCTGGGGGCTTCCGCTGCGCATGCTGGGTGGGCTACACACCCGGTGGCCCTGGAGAAGAGGCCTGTGTGGACGTGGACGAATGTGCCCTCGACCCTGCGCCCTGTGCCCAGGACTGCACTAACACCCACGGCTCCTTCCACTGTTCCTGCTGGGGGGGCTACGTGCAGTCCAGGGAGAACAACACCCAGTGTGAGGATGAGGACGAGTGTGCAGACCCCACGGGCAGCCCTTGCTCAGGCCCCTGTTCCAACGTGCAGGGCTCCTTCTACTGCGGCTGCTTGGTAGGCTCGAAGCTGGCCCCTGATGGGCTCTCCTGTGTCCCAGACCCTGTGTCCACAGTGCCCTTGGCTGGGCTCCTGCCAGAGGACGAGCAAGATGAGAAGTGGGGTACCATGCCACCTGCCACCACATCGCCCACCATACCTGGCCCCACCAGGGGCTCTGAGGGTTTCTCGATAGGGACACTTTCCATGGAGACTTCTTCCTTGACCTCCGATGCTCCTATCACCTTGGGCCACCCTGAAGTATTATCCCCCAGTGGACACCCTGGTCTCAGGACAGAGCCAGGCAGCCCCCAGTCCAAAGCTGCTGCTGGCCATGGCAGGCCGATGAGCACCCCCCAGTCCAAAGCTGCTGCTGACCTTGGTAGGCCGATGGGTGAGGACTCTGCGGCCGCTCCCAGTGAGGATGGTGAGGACGGACAGAAGCTACTGCTGTTCTACATCCTGGGCACAGTGGTGGCCATCTCCCTCCTGCTGGCACTGGGCCTGGGGCTCCTGGTCTGTCGCAGGCAGAGGGCCAAGCGGGAGATGAAGAAGAAGAAGCCGCAGAATGCTGCCGACAGTTACGCCTGGGTCGCAGAGCGGGCAGAGGGCTGTGAGAATCAGTACAGGTGAGGGGCTGAGGGGCAGGGACAGCGGGCAGGTGTCGGTTGTAAGGACGCAGAGGCAGGAGCTGTACCGCTGGACCGAGCAGTGCGGGCACAGCATGGGCCCGGTGGGTGCGGGGTCCAGGGTCAGGACGTGGACGGGGCAGGGCACTGTCAACACCCTCTGTCACCTTTTGTTTCCGTAGCCCGACACCTGGGTCAGACTGCTGAAAGGGAAGCAGCCAGAACACGTCAGGCAGCTGCCGCCACCCTGGGAGCAGAGGGGAAGTCAGATCCTCGGAAGTCTGGACTGAAACCCGAGCGCACGGTGGCATGGCTTCCCCTCAAGGGCCTGTGGTTTGGGACGCACAGGTACTTTCTCCTTCTGGCGACATTTTCTGTGGTGGAGGCTGTGTTTTCCCCTGTCACTGTGGGTACTTTGTGGACACAAGGGTTCCCAGGAGTTCCCCCTTTTCAAATTCAAATGCAGCCAGCTGACTTCCTTTCTCCCCTGGTTCTGATCAGGCCGAGACCCAGGGGCCAAGGCCTCCCTTCGTGCCCTGCCCGCTTCTCTCCTACAGGGCAGAGGGCAGTGCCGGTGCTGTTAGCACTGACGGGTTTACCTAAGAGGGCAGCTGGATCCTTTGATGATCCCGCTGTACGAGAAGCTCTGTGTTGCAAGGAACTTGCTCAGACTGGAACCACGTCTCCATCTGTATCCGCACTTCCCCGCTCAGCCCCTCGGTGCTGCGGAAGCCTTCAAAATGGCAGGAAGTCGGATCACCGGGAAGTACAGACATGCATCCTCTGGGTTTTAAGTTTGCTGCTGTCTTGGGTTTATTAGCAAGTGAAGTTGGAAAAATACAGGAGAAGTCACTTGAAGGGGTGGAGGGCCTTGGTGGGAGTGTAAGACCTGAGGGCGCTTCCACAGGGGAGGTGAGCCCATGGGACCACGGAAAAACCTGGGCTGCTCTGCGTGGCACAGCCCCACGTGGTCCTGCTGTGGCTCCCGTGGGGCAAGGTCGGGTGGGCGGGCCGGCAGGGAAGCTGCGCTGTCACAGGAGAACTTAGCGCTTCTGGGCTGGGTCCCACACGATCCTCAGGGTCCCCCTTTCCTCTCTTCGCCTCAGTTATGGGTTGTGAAGGGAAGGGAGAGGGCAAAGAGAGAATAAGGAACACCTGTGGTAACGCATACTCTGCTTGAGGTCATTATACCTGACGCCCTCAGTGAGAACTACCTTTACAAAGATCTCCACCTGGGGAAGTGCTCTGCACCTCATACCATCCTGACTGGAAAGCCCTGGGAAGCTGCCTGAGCAGGCTGGGCTGCCTGGAGTCCCTGTGGGCCCTCATGTGAGACGAGGGCCCTGAAGTTCCTGTTTTACATGTGTCTCTCCCAGGAACTGCCACCCCAGGCTGGGGTGAACAGTGACCACTGGGCTATAGCCTTCAGAGCTGAGTAAATATCTTTTGTTGGGGTTGAAACGTAGGAAGTCCAAGCTGGGAGACACACAGGAAAATGGGGGCCATTCAGGCTTAGTAGGTGCTGGAGACTTCTGCTTTTTCACTGCACACTCTCCAGGTTTCAGCTGGAATTCTGGGTTTTATCTTCTCTAATTTTAACTTAATTTTGTGTGTGTGTGTGTGATAAGTGGGCTTAAATCCAGAGTCTTTTCACTGAGCTAAATACCCACATCTTTTTCATTCCTTTTTCTGAGACAGAGTCTTACTAAGTCACCAAGTTGCCAACACTGGGCTTAAATTTGCTGCCCTCCTGCCTCAGCCTCGCTCAGCCTCCCAGAGTACTGGGATCATAGGCTGGTTTTTAGTTCCCTCGACAGCCTAAGGCTGTGTTCATTTGGCAAGAATCTCCACTAGTCCACAGGACTTTCTGCAACCTGTTGATACTGGCTATCCTTTGCACAGAAACCAACAGAGACATTCAGAAATGTTAAAGATACGGCAGCGCCTGTACTTGAGAAAAGTAAATGTGAGCATGCCCCTGTGCCCCTGGCTCTCCTGGTCGTGCCCGGCAGTAGGGGTGGAGGAGAGAGTTCTCTTCCTGTGGCCCCTGTGTCCTCTGTGCAGACCCTGTGGGAGTCAGCACGGGTCCTCTTTAGGTCTTACACAGACCAGCCCCTTTTTCTGGCCTCTGTATTCAAATCCCCTTTTTGGTGGCTACACATGGCTTCATCCCTAGGATGCTGAGACCCAGGTGGGACCTCAGGGGACACGAGCAGATAAGGAAAGCGGTTCTTAGGGTCCCTGCTGACTGCTGATGGCTGCGGGTCCTTTGTGCTGAGACAGCTGTGCATACCACAGTTCGAAACAGTGTCCCCTGCATGAGCCCCACGAGGCTGGAGCCGAGGACAGGTGGCGGGGCCATCCCTCACTGCCCGCCGACGGGCAGGGCCTGTGACTGAGTGGCAGGACCATATGTCTGCCCAAAGGTCCCCCTCTTTCTTCCCTTGTCATGCAGGTAGAACTGTGGACTAAAATGTGACCCATGCGCAAGTGTTGTTGTGTTCACTGTGTGCGGTGAGCTGTGTTGGGAATGAATTTCTTTCCTCTCAAAGGTGCTGGCACCTTCCTTTCTAAGCACCAGCTTTTGGCTGGGCAGATTTTCACCCAACAGCCTTCCAGTCGATGGATGAAATCACCAGGTATTTCTTTCCAAGCCTCTTTGTCCATAAATATTTCTGGGGAAACTAAGAGAACAGATGAGATTGAACAACAACAAAAAGAGTTACCAAATTCAAGATAACTCCATTTTTAAAAATGTAAATGTAGGAAAGCCTTTTCCTATTATTCTTCTCAGCCTCTCCATTGTCTGAGTCGGGAAAACAGGAAAACCCTGCTTTCTAGCACCCGCTGAATGGTTTCATGGCCCTGTATATTTTCATCACTTCGAACAATAGAGCAGCATGGGAATCCCAATGCGGTCCCTGAGAACAGCTGTCCCTCCTGTGGCTCCGAAACACGCACTTAAATCAGCACGGTGTGTGGAGCTGGTCAGTCAGACACAGAAGGCGATGATCCAGAGTCTCCACGCGTTCGGCAATCGCAGACCCGTTCACTTCAGTTTCCCAAGTCAGACACTCACGGAAGGGCTGGTTTAAAACGAGGTATGTCCTGCCCCGCCCTGGAGAGATTGTGACACCCTCCTGCCGCCCTTCCGGGATGCAGAGAGACTCACGCGCCCTTTCCGATTTGCTGAGTCTGCAGATTGGGCTTCTGTGTGAATTAGACAACAGTCAAGTTCTGTTCTGCGATATGGTATGAGAATGTTAAGTGTTCGTAGTTGCTTCCTGAACCTGAAATGAGAATGTAAATATTTAAAAAGACGTGTATTTCAAGCGTGATAGGTTAATTCGGGACTTGGAGGTTTTCTGAGCACCACTGGTTTGCTTTGGGGGAAAATGTGTCCCAGGCTGTGGGGGGAGGGGGAAGTTGTGCGGCTCCACCCAAAGGTCATGGCAAGTGTGGCCGTGTCACACCAAGCTTTTTGTTATTCATTTATACTAATAAACCCTAAAACACATTTGTTAGGTGCTTGTTTTTGCACGGTGCTGGACATCTCAAGATATACGGCGAACTTATTTCACAATTATGAAACATCTGTTCCCATTCCCAAGAGCTACCTTGACGGCCGCCTCTCTGCACCCTCACTCACTGAAGGGACACAGTGTGAGCTACGCCCTCCACCCAGCACGCTGGCCCTGCGGGCAGGGCTCCAGGGTGACCGCTATCCACAGCAGACCAGGCCGACCGCCCCAGGGCTTCCAGATTCAGCACCACCATCTGGCGGCCTCTCCCCATCCCTCCCTCCCTTCACCATCCTAATTCTCTGCTTCTTTTAATTGCCTGGCGGCCTCCGGGGTGCAGGATTAAGCAGCGTGATGGGTGTGGTGTGGAAACACCGCTCTGTAATTATGGCAGGGTGTTTATCGCCGCTTTGTCGGCGGAGCTCCCTCTGTTTAACTGACTGCGCCGGCAGCCTGGCTCTGCTGTTCAGCCGCGCAAATCTCGCTGCGAGCCAAGCTGGGGACAGCAGATGGTGGTGATGCCAGCCGGCCGCTCTGCGGGCCGTGCGCACGGTAAAGAGCAGGCTTAGGAGGGAGGAAGGCGCCGCTGTTCCGCTAATGCCTGGGACACGCGTGGCAGCCGTTGCTATCCAGGGCTCAGCGGAGCCGTCCCCAGGGAGGTCCGGGTGCTGATGAGCCACGCTGGCAACGTGGACACTGAGGCTACCCTCAGTGAACCCACTTGCACGCACACACACTCAAACATGCTTCTAAAAACATAGAAATACATATAACATGCACACATACAATGCACACACAAACACAAAGCTGTTTCCACAAACACACACAAATGCCAACAAATATACAATGTACAAACATGCCTCCACAAGCGTATGTGACACACAGACACAAATATGCTTCCACAATCACACTCATAAACACAAATATGCTTCCACAAACACACAAACATGGACCACACACTCACCAATGTGCTTCCACAAACACATCCATAAATACAAAAATGCTTTCACACATACAACACATGCACAGACACAAATGTAATTTTATGAACACATACATCCACACAAACATGGATCCAGAAACACAGACACATACAACACTCATACATAAACACATAAGTCACAAACACATTGACATACACCCTGAATCACATGTAATGATACACATAACATGCATTCATAGGTATCAGCAATGCACACAAGCTCACAAACATGCATCCCCATCACACAGAAACACACACAGACACAATTCTAATGTCTGTCTTGTACTCAAAAGCCTCAGCCCAGTGTCTCCTGCTTTAGGAAAAGCCCACGAGCCAGTGTCACCTCTGGGGTGAGTCCCCTGGGCTGGTCTGTGTGTCTGCTAAGCAGCAATTCTATGTGCTGGGAGATTCTTCCCGTGATTTGCTCACAAGGCCCGGCATGCCCAGGCCCATTGTGCACAGGGCGGGCACAGCTGTACAGGAGCATCGCACAGGCACGCAGGTGTACATCATGCAAATCTCGCTGCTGGCACCAGGCCCCAGCGTTCAGGGCTGGTTCTCAGCAAGGGCCAGGGAGAGCAGCACAGAAAAGACATCCCAACAAAGACGCATCGTGTCAGCTTTCTCTGGGTTATATGTCGACAGCGCAAGTGACTGCTTAGTCCCTCACGGCCTCCTTATGGTCTCTGGCTCATCTTCTGTCGAGGAAATAGTGGCAATAAACATCCACTCAAAAGCCGAGAGGGGCAGAGAGAGGAAACGGTGGGTCTGGTGGGCAGAGGGCATCCAGCTGCACAGCACAGAGCTCACTCGGTCTTTGGGGCTCCCTGGCTCATGGAGGGTGGGTCTTGGGGTGCCTTGGGGATCCTACTGGGCTTGTCTGAGAGGTGTTGGATCCGATCCCCAGGATTCAGCTGTGTGGATGGAGAAAGGATGGAGGAAGAGAAATGGGAGGAAGAAAGAATAAATGGGAAGAGACTACCATGTCTTCCAGAGCCTTCCTGTGCACTGAGCCCCAGGTAGTTTGAAACAAGAGACCAGCAGGGTGTATGACCCTAATCTAATGATGTAGGGAAGGGAAAGAAGTCCTCACACTCCTGGGGTCTCCCAGGCCCTGAGCAGTGTTTACTCGGGAGAACAGAAGGCTCAGAGTTCCGTGTTGTAGCTGAGGAAGACGAGCCACAGGGAAGTTAGGAAAATGACTGCAGCTGGGATTGGGTGTGAATTGCAGTGTCACACTTCCTCACACCGGATTCACTGTGTTACTGTTTCCCGGAAACTCAATGACTGTCCAGAGGGATGGGCAGGGACACTGCCTGGACCTGCTCGGGACAAGTTGTGGGGCTTTGGGGCACACACATTTGCAGCAAGGCCCTAGTTCAGGGGAACATGCCTGTGCCTGTGTGACCTCTGCACCTAGAGATGCCTGCACAGGGGATGGGGCTCCCCAAAGCTCTCGGTGCCCAAGACAGGCTGGCCCCCCCCGAAGGCAGGTCCTGCAGCACTGGTGAGTCTGTGTGCAGTGGGGTCAGGTGTGGCCAGCACCACTGCTTCTCAGCAATTCTGTGTGTGTGCATGTGTGTGTGCATGCACATATGAATGCTTGGGGTGGAACCCAGGGCCTCGTTTCCTGCTAAGCAGGAGCTAGTCCACTGAGCAATGTCCTAACCCATGACTCAGCAACTTTAGTCTTAGTAGTTATTTAAAAATTTTTTCCTTAGTCCATATTTACAGTATATAATGTTTACACTCCTTGCATGGAGTTGGTGAATATATATATAAAACACATCTTCATTCCTTCTTTTACCCCCTTTCCATGTCATCGCTTCTTCCTCTCTCCATTGATCCCCATCCCACTTGAGAAAGAGCTATCTCTCTACTTTTTATTATCTGTCTCTTACTTTGCTGTTTATTTATATTTTGGGTTTCTTAGACAAGAGAAATACGTAATGTTCCAGGCTGTGTGTCTGATTTCTTTCACTTACATTATAGTCCCAAGTGCATCCATTTTTCTACAGAGGACTCAAGCTTTCCTTCTTTATGGCAGAGTAATACTCCACTGTGTGTAAACACCACATTTTCTTTATCTAGTCACTCATTGATGGACATACAGGCTGCTTCCAAGATTAGCTATTATGAATTGTGCTGCTTGCTACAGGTGTGCATGCATCACTGTGGTATGATGTCTTTAATTCTTCTGAGAACATCCCTAGAAAGGGAATAGCCAGGTCAAGTGGGATTGCTATTCTTAGTTTTTGAGGGGTCTCCTTACTGAGTTCCACAGTGCTTGTACTAGTGCACATTCCCATCAACAGAGTAGATGGGTCCCTTCCCCACCCTGCAGCCTTGGCAGTATTTATTATTTGATACCTTGATGATAGCCATTCATTCTTAATGGAAATGACCCATTACCAAGCTGGTCATGGTTGCAGACAGCCACAGAGGGCTTCTGTCGTGAGCCTCTCCCTGGGTTCCCCCGCAGGTAAATGGACAGGACCATAGGTATCCTCCACACAGCGGCATATGCCTCGAGTTGAAATGTGGGGTTATAGACAATGGACAAAGACAGCAGGTGTAGCAGGACCGGTCCCTGCCACATCCTCACAGTGGTGGCAGGTGGGTGAAGGGGCAGTGCAATATGTGCCAGGCCCCTGGAAGGATTCTCACGGATGGCGCCAAGGTGCCATGACAGTCAGATGTTGGCTGCTTGTTTGCCAAAACTCATTTGTCTGTGAACATAAAATGGGCACATCCTACTCTATGCAAATTTGACTTCAGTAAGGTTAATTTAAAGCATTGTTTATCAGTGCTCTGAATTAAATAAAATGTGTGGCTTGTATCTTTCTGGAAGAGTGAAACAGGATTGGTTTGGCTTTACGGTTTCAGGAGTAGTAAATTAGAGGAAGTGAATCCACTGTAGGGTACAGACAGCTGCACTAGTTGAGTGGCCCCTGTGCTTGTCCCTGGCCCCGGTGTACTGTCCTGCATTCCGACCTTGGGGACAGCCTTCCACAGACAAACTTCTCACGCTTCTCCAAGGCATCCCAGGACCATGTAGCACTTTCATCTACTGCCCCTGTAGGTATCCAACCCACCAAGGAGTCACCCCAGGGCCATGTGGCTCTGCCCTCTTGCACCCTGAGGAGTAAACTCTAAATGTCAGCGCTGCGACCTGCTCTTCTGTCCTTTCACATTGCCCTTGTCAGCAGGGATATGGTCAAACCCTGCTCCTCGAGCACAGGTCCTGTGCTTTGGGGGAGCAAATTGCACTATGGAGACAACCTGTCTTGTCACTAAAGCTGAGGAGCAGAAAGAAGAAGCCTGGGAAATTCTTCGGCAGGGACTGCAGGTGGCAGACTTGAAATTGAACCAGTGTCAGAGGCAAAGCCCTGGCCTTTTGTTAAGGGATTGTCTGCACTGGGTGAGGAGACCAGATGCTGATTTAACCCTTGGATACTTGCGGGACTGGAGTTGATATGTAAGGGGGGAGGCTGAAATCCGGGGTCTTTATTGGCCTTGTATGGTAGAATGTCTGCAGTGAGTCATGTACTCTTCTGGAGCAAAGGAAAAGATGAGCCCTTTGGGCCTTGTTATTTCAAAATGTGGAGTCATATTGGGCTGGAGTTAACTCATGTGTTCATTTCACAATAGTTTATAACAAGTCAAACCAAAAACTTAAATAAAGCTTTGTTGGGGAAATGAAGCTCATAAGAAAGTTGGTCAGGCTACTTAGTCTACTTAAAAGATCATCTTGTGGAATGCTTATCTCTATTCCATAGCTACTTATTATGAAAAAATACATTATAATGAATGATTATTATATGAAGACAATAATATTAATATCTGTTCTGGGTATTTTATTCTGATTGTGCTTCTATCTAATAAACTTATTCTGTTTAGCAATGAATTTGCCTGTGTGTACTAAGTCCTGGTTAACATAATGCTTATTTTCTGCCAGAATGGGATATTCTGAGGGGCAAAGTGCTTTGGAGGCCCTCGAATGTGCTTTGATTTTGTGATCTTCCACACCCTGTGTGTGGCTCCCATCTTCATGGTTACAACACAGGTATTGTGCCTCCAGGCATGGTGCAGAAAGCCCACACATCAAGGCAGTATTTTTTCTTTTATTAATAGAAGTAATTACAACAATCTGAGGAATTCTGGTCATTTTACATATACTAAAATCACCACTTGCAGGGAAGACATGGGACTTTCCATCACCCTGAGCAAGTTTCCTGGGCTCCCTTCCACTCAGGTCCCAGCCTACAGATGAACCCATCTGCTGTGTTAAGAACTCCCAGCAGGGCCTGAGTTTATGGCGTTAGGCCTGTCGTTTGGTTATTTCTTGTCTGCACCTCCCGCTTTGTCTCTTCCTTCCTGTTGCAATTCTCTCTTCCTGATTCCTAGTCAAGTCTTCTTAAATCTCAGGTTTCATTTTCGGGGAAGAATCAGCTCCACAGCAGAACTGAAAGGAAGGTACAGAGAGGTTCTGTGCACTTCTCTTTGGGTCCCTTCTACAGCTTCTCAGTTTCACATCTTGCCTGGGAGTGGCTTCTGTGTGACAGTCACTGGGCTGACACTAAAACCCATGGCTGATTGAAGCTGGAGCTCACTATAGGGCTCGCCCTGGTGCTGTCCAGTCTGGGTTTTGACAAACACGATAAGGACACCATACAGAGTCGGTCCTACTCTGCGCACCCTACATAGGCCTGTTCCTCCCCCTTCCCTGTGCTCTGCTCGCCACCACCTTTAGCTGGGTTTCTTCAGGGAGTCACGAAGTCAGGACCCTACCGTCTGCAGCCACTCACGGCAGCTCCTTTCACATGTACCACGCATCCACGCTTCCTCCATGGACCCGTGTGGGGCAGAGGTTCGCCTCCCCTTACGGTGCAACTGATCTGTGGCCAGACGTCCCGCAGAACATTTACTCTCCAGTCCTTCTCCTTCGGCATCTGTGAAAAAGCCACCAGAAATCCGTTTGAGCAGGCGTTAGTGTGGACATCTAGATAAGCTCTCAGGAGCATACGGGGGCACACTAGGAGCAGGAGCAGCTCAGCCCTCAGAGGAACCGTGACGTCTTCCTTTGTATTCCCAGCCAGGAAGAGGTGCACCTGGGCCCCACAGTGACGGGCCGGGTGTCTGGCTGCCCGGGTTCTCACCACAGCCCTTTGAGCAGCTCTGCAGCAGTGTCCGCACCTTACAGCTTCCCAATGTCAGGTGACTCCCCACATGCTTCTTCACCACCCTTGCATTATCTTTGGTGTTGTGTCTGTATTGTCCTTTGGCCCAGATTGTGACTGAGTTCTTTGTTTTTTTTTTGCTGTTGAGTTTTAGTTTTGCTTTGTGTGTTTTGGACCTGAGTTGGTTTTTTTTTTTTTTTTTCTAGTGCGTAGGTGTTTTGTAGATATTTCCTCCCAGTCATGGCTCACTGCTCATTCTCTCACTGAGTCTTTCACAGAAGAGCTGCTTGTGATTTTAAGTGCTCATGCAGTTCCATAATATCTTGTCCGTGGGGCCAAGGGCTCAGCCAGTTGGAAACACTGAGCTCTGGTGCTGGCAATGGTAGCATCGTGGAGACTTTGAATTCCAGATGGTGCTGTGAGAGAGTGACCTGGGGATCTGACGCGTGTCCCTTCCTGTGGGTCACCGGGGGGTCAGCATCCTTTCCTGAGGGGCTGTGAACAGAAGTCAGGGTGGGGACTCCTGAGGGCTCCCTGAAGAAGACACCTCTAAGCTGGGGTGTGGGCCTTGCCCCCATTTTGAGGGGCAGTGAAGACTCAGGGACTTTGCGACCAAAGTAAAGTGTAGGCACAGCAGTGACAGCTTGTGGATGTGCTGTGGACCTGCACTGACCCCCTCGCCTGGGTCCATCATGGGCTGAATTCTAGAATGTGCCCACTCTATAGCTTGAGAAACCGAGGCCTAACAGAGCTCAGTGTCCTCCCCAAACCTGTGGCCAGGAGCATCAGACCCTAGCGGCTCTGTGTTTGACTCATGGCTCCTCACTGTGTGCTAGAGCCAACTGGACAAAACACGGGGTCGCAAAGTCAAGGGGTGCAGACAAGCAAAGAAAGAAGACAGGATAATGGGATCAGGAGGACCAATCAGTCAATACTGAAAGGTCCCGAGTTTATTCACAGTGCTATACTTATACAGATTTCAAGGGCATCAGTGATGTCAGAAGTGGCTAATAATTGTCTATAGTCACAGTTAGAGATTGGAAACAGAGAACTGCAAGCAAAAAAAACCCCAAAATACAGAAGTAGTGATTTACCTCACACACTTGGCCTGCAACTAGTTCTTTCTTTCTAAAAATGTAACTTTGCTAAACGTCTACCTTCTGGAGGCCACTTTCCTTTGCCATTCTCAGTCTATTAAATCATTAGGACAAGCAGTCAAGAGACAAGAATAACTTTACCCTCAGTGCATCACAAAGGAGTTTGTTGATCAACCTAATCACTAAGGAAAGAATAGCAAATTCTTTTTTTTTTTTTTTAGACAGGGTCTCGCTTTGTAGTTCAGGCTGGCCCTGAGCTCACTATGTAGCCCAGGCAAGCCTGGAATTCAGCAATCCTCCTGTCTCTGCCTCCTGAGTACTGGGATGACAGGCCTGAGCCACCACACCCAGTGAACGGCAAATTCTTAATTGAGGAGCAAATGGAGAAAGACCTTGGGCCAGAGATTTACTTCTGACCTTCACTGCTAAGGCATCCCAAGGCAGCAACCCTGGCTGAGGTCGCAGCTTTTCTCAGGAGCTGGGCAGCACTGTTTAAGGTGCAGATCTCCCAACTTAAGTTAGGGCAGCACCCAGTGCAGTTCTCCAGGCCTCACAGTGAAGACCCCCAGGTCGCTTCCCATGACTGTGCAGGAGAGAACTGCACGACAAACTGGCTGGGGGTGTCCACAGCGCCTCCTGCTCACACTGCAGAGCTCACAACTGTGTCATCCCGAGAGATGGGCTCCCGACCCCAACCATAAAGTGAAGGCAGAGAAAGCTGTGACTTTTCCAGAGTTTCGTTTCTCTTTGCTATCGGTCCATAGCTGGTCTAGAGCAGAGAACTAGACATGAGGCCAGGGCAGGGATAGAGTGAATATACCTCTGTGTGTGTGTCTGTGTGAATGTGCGTGCGTGTGTGTGTGTGTGTGTGTGTGTGTGAGCGCGTGTGTATTATAAAGCTTAAAACACATCAATCAGGGGGAGTTCTGTGGTGCTGGGGATGGACCCGGGCCCCACACAGCCTGGGTGGGAACTCGCTCCTGGGCTCCAGCAATCTGCACTTCTGACTTTGTGCCATTGCTAGCTGGAGTGAAAGTTTATATCCAAGGCAGCTACTGAGCTATAAGTCCAGGCCCCTTCTGTGTACCAGCCCCACCCTGGCCCATGTGTTTCCTGCGCCATCCTGTTCCTCCACAACTTCTGTGCCAGCACCTGCCTTCCCTACCACCCTGTCTCTGTGTCCCCAAGAGATCCTTGCTGTCCATGGCCTCAGCACCCCATTGCTGGGTGGCCTCAGACACGGAAGGTAGGTTTTCAGGAGCCAGAGAATGCAGGGTAAGCAGCTCACACATGGGCTGGGCTCTTTCAGAACCACAGTGAAGCTCCAGGTAGAGCCTGACCTCTCAGGAGCCTTTGTGGATTTTCCCCTTCATGTGACATCCTGTAGGGGATTCAAGCCATGGCTGTCACTTTGGAGAGCTGCAGGGGACAGTGGAGGAGACCAGGCAGAAGTACCAAGGAAAACAGCAAAGACAACAGAGTTAATTTTAAGGTAGCGCCAAAGCTCAGGTCCGGTTTCTCAGCCGGAGTACTGGGCCTCTTTGAACGGTCCTCCCATCGTTCAGACAAGCAGCCTTTACTGGATCCACAGAGCAAGCTGAGACCCCAGTTCAGGGGGTGCAGCCCCCAGGGAAATCTTGCCCGCAGGTCTCTTCCCTAATAATTGTTATGGGAGCACATTTGCACAGTAACTGCCTCGGGAGACACCACCCAGCTCCTACCCGAGATCACTTCATGCAGCCCCTGACTCCCACACTGTCTCCTCCGAGCTCCCGGTCAGGGCAGACACCGCCCCAGCCTCCAGCCCTGCCGGGTCCCCTCAGGCTGGCATATGCTCAGAGGTGTTTTTCTCTGAGATAAAACTCATGTAAGATTCTTTGCAACCCCAGTGTCACCCAAACCCCAGCGACATCAGGACCAAGATCTTCACCTCATCCTGACACCCTCTTCCAGCCAGAGGCGGCACAGTTGTGACTTATTTCTCACTGTGGATGGTGTCACCCACTGCACAGGCTCCTGTGGATGCTTTGGACCCACCCGGGAGGCCTCACGCTGGTGCCTCTGGACTGCCCAGGACTCAGTATGCCCCTTCCCCGCTGATGACAGTCAGAGGCATGACCTGGTGTGGCGTG
This sequence comes from Thryonomys swinderianus, assembly GCA_004025085.1. Taxonomy (NCBI): domain Eukaryota; kingdom Metazoa; phylum Chordata; class Mammalia; order Rodentia; family Thryonomyidae; genus Thryonomys; species Thryonomys swinderianus. Next base: position 22,836 of record PVIC010000012.1, read on the forward strand.
TCCCTGAAGCCCCCGTGCTGGCAGCAAGGACTTCAAGGTCTGGTGTCCAGAGGTGAAACTTTGAAGATGAGGCCCAGAGGGAGATAAGGGTCCTCGGGGTCTGCCCTGTGAGGAGAGCACATTGGGTGTCTGGAGTGTGTGGGGCTGAGCGTGGGAACAGCCACGGCGGGCGAGGCCACTCAGGTCTGCTTTCTCCCATGCGTGCCCTTGTGCACACTACTGTGCTGTGGTGCTCTGCTCCGAGGCCTCTGGAAGCCGGTGCTGCTGCCTGGTGAAGAACTGTGAGCCAAATGAGTTTCTTTCTTCTGTAGCCACCTCAGCCTTGGGGAAACATCTGGAGGTTTTAGCCAAGAGGATGGTGAACACAAGAGCCCTGACTCCATGTTTATTTGAAGCTGCCTTCAAAAAACTGTCTTCACAGAGGCAAATTTGCTTACCACGTGAAAGACAGAAAGTGCGTGTTTCTTCCGATTTTTTTCCTTTCACTGAAGCCACTTCAGAGGTGGATGCATGGCTATGTGTCGCCTGTCAAGGGTTACAAGACCTGGGATTAAATCCAGGTTTCATAGCTGCCTCGTGACCTTGGCCGGCTTAACCTGAGATCACCCTCTACAAAACAGGAGTAAGAGGAATTTGGATAGTTTTTATTGTGAGGATTCAGTGGAACAGTCCATGGATATGGACTGGATATGGCCCCTGGCCAAGCAAGCACTCAGAAAATGGAATGAATGAATGAAAAGTGATACATAACAAGGGTCCAACCAATACCAAATAACGTAAATGTCAGCATGAGGAAACATGGCAAGGATTCGAGAACTTTCCATCATTAGAGGCATCTGCAGTATAACTGCTGGCTTGTTTTATATTTTATAATCTCCAAGGAAAGGGTTTCCATGTATAACTGAGAAGAAAGAAAGCTTTCTCAAGCACGTGGGTTGTCAGGTGAATAGGCTGTTTCTCCTTCTCAAAGCAACTTTGCTATTTGTCTTGGATAACATTGCCAAGTAATGTGATTTTGGCCATCCTGGGCATCTCCATTCCTAGAAAGAGAAGCCATTGTATCTCTTGTTAGAAAGAGGCATCCGATCTCAGAGGAAGACCGAACGCCAAGGTCTGCCTATGCCTCCACACACCCCATGTCATCAGGAAGGTCAGAGCTCAGGTATCCAGAGACTCTGAGATGCACAGAAGCACCATCCAGGTCTGGCTTTGCAGGCATTGTGCTGTTTGTGGGACTTTCTTTCTGAGGAGATGAAAATGTCTCAAAAACAGTTTTCTTCTGTCTCTGTTTCTGTTTCTCTCTCTCTCTCTGGTGATACTGGGGATCAAACTCAGGATGCCTCGCACATGTCAGGCAGGTGAGCCCCAAAATAGGTTTTTCTTAACAGTATTGCTGATGCTGATGATTTATTCCAAGAGCTGAGCTGGGTGATACTCAAAATGCCCTTTTCTTCCCACTGGTGACTAAGGGAAACCAAACACCATTAATGCCCGAAGGATTTTATTCCCCAAGTACTTTGCTGCTTCTTCTCTTCTTTCTGCCATGAACGTAATTGGTGCTTGACTGGGCTGGTCCTTGCCCACCCTGGAACTGATGGAGACTCCAGAGGTTTTGGATGGAAGGGGGTTTAAAACCCATGCTCTTACGGAACGTGACGCATCCCTCTCATCATGACTGTGGCTGGAAAGCATGGCTGTCTTCCGATGGGCAACGTTAATCGCAGGAGGAAGGGCTGGGGGTGGCAGCAGGGGTCGGATACCTGCGCTGAGGGATTCGATGGATGAGAATCACGGGGTCAGAGTTGGGTCCTCTCTGGTAGGGAGCAGCACACACACATGCACACGCACACACGCTCACATGCAATTCTTATTTCCGTTCCTCTCATTCTCTACTCATCGTGAACATCAAGGACAACAAAGCCACTCAGAGACATTTCAGGTAAACTGAGCCTTCAGCCTGGCCAGCCAACCCAAGAGAACCAGAGTTCTGGTCGCTCTTGCTGCTAAACTCAGGCAGTCTTCTGCAGATGACAAAGGACAGATGCTCTGCCTGGCTGAGGAGGTGGCCAGAAACCCAGCTGCTCCAGGACTTCTCCCTCAAGGGGATGTGTTGTGTTCTTCAGGGGTCACCACCGTAGGAAGCAGCAGACAGGATTATAGTTGTTAAGTGTGAGACTTAAGGCATTTCTGGAAATCCAGAGGTGAAATGTTAAGTAGAAACAGTAAATTCAGTTGAGAAAGATGGGTGGTAGCTCTAACTCATTTCATTTCCAGGCTTTCGAGATGGAATCCAAATGCCGTCTTCAGCTGCTAAATCAGGAGATGCCTTCAGGCAGTTGTGCCCCAGGCAAAAGGATCGTCTTCTGTGGTTCTGCTACTAATCCTCTACAGTGCCAGGCACTGGGGCCTCTGTCTGAAGGCTCAGTGTCACCCCAGGGTCCTTAGAGGGTAGAACGGGATGTGGGGAGTGAAGAGCCAGAGAAAAAGAAGAGGCAGAAAGGAGAGGGGAGGGAGGAAGAGACTCAAGAGGTTCCTGGAGATGCCCAGCTGCGGCTTGAAGAAGAAGGGGCCTCAGGCCAGTGTGAAGAGGAGAAAGATCTTCCTTAAAGACTTTGGGAGGACAGTGGCCTGCTGATGCCTAGATTTTAGACCTTTCACTTCTGAAACTGGAAGTTAATTAATTTGCCTTACTTTAAGCCACTGACCTATGGTGTTCAGCTAAACAATAGGAAACATACACACAACCACAGAAAATACTATGAAGCTCACTATGAACAACTGATAGTTGTAAAGTTTTGAAAACACAACTGAGTCATGTGTGAGAAGAGCAGAGCTGAGCTCACTGGGAAGGCCACGTCTCCAGGGAGGAGCCACCCTGATGGGCCAGTAGGGCAGGGACACCTGAATCCCCCCTGCCCTCTACAGCTCCCCAACTATTAACCATCTGGCTTCTCCTTTCACCCCGTTCTTCATTGGGCTCCCTTCCACCCACTAGATGCCCTCAAAGCTCCTAAATCAGTCCAGAGTGGATGAAAGCAAGAGGAAGAGCCTCTCCCACTGCCTCTAGTATTTCAATAAAATGCTTCTCAGTGGGGTTTCCCCATCAGGCCTTCCTGTGCAGACTCTACCAGGGCAGGAAGATTTTACCAGCCAGTGTTGTGGCTTCAGGGTCTTGCTTTTTAGTTCAAGCAAAGGAGTTTGGAAATCCATGGCCCTTAGGACCAATTTGTCCCGCTGCCTGCAAGTTGATGATAAAATAAAAATCACACACACACACACACATATCTATATCTATATATCACATTATCTTGAGACGATCTTGCTGTGTAATCCAGGCTGATCTTGAACTCACTGTGTAGCCAGACAGGCCTTGAATTTGAGGCAGTCCTCCTGATTTAGCCCCTAAATGCTGGGATTACAGGCCTGTACAGCCCGTATGGGCTCAGCTCCATTTATACATATTTTTAATGATTGAAAAAAATCAAAAGAATGAAAAATTTTTTCCTGGTGCAAAAAAATCATAAGAATGTCGCAGTCCCTAAAGAGCTGCATTACAGCCTGGTGTTCCCGACTTGTGACCATGACAGTTCTCTTGTCACCCAGCAGAGGACTTATATAGCTGGAAATAGTTATCTGGCCTCACACAGCAAAGTTTGCTCTGGGGCACCTGATCTGAAGAACATGCAGAACATACTAGTTAGTGAGGACATCTGACTGAAAACAGAGGACAGACCTTGCTGCTGAAAGGGTTTAGATCCAGCAAGAAGCAGCTAAGAACTTGCACTAAACTTCATTCTAGTTGGTACCACTGAGGCTGACAGGCCGCGAGGAACCATCACAGTGGCAGTGATGGGGCCACCTGGGGACGGCTCACTTCCCACCTTGAAGTCCAGAGTTTGGGGGGTGAGGCCGGGCTGTGAGCTCTTGAGGCTTCAAGCGTCCTAGACCTCTTGTCTTCCCGCCTTCACTTCCTTATGATGTTTGGCTTCATGACACAGACCAGTTTTACCCATGGTCTGTCCCAAATCCTCCACCGTCCACTTTTCTTGGCTTCAGTGCATGTTTCTACTACTCTGTCAGGGCAAGCGTTGTGATGCCTCTGCCCTGTGGACAGAAGCCATGGCTTCAGGCTCTAAGGAAGAGGTGAGGGAGCCAAGGCCCTGTGGAGAGACCAGGAAAGATGGGGTGGCAAGGAAGCACCAAGCCTCGCAGGCCCCACCATTTGTGCTTCATTTACAGCAAGGCTGCAGAGGCACGCACCATGCTGTGCATCCAAACTCCTGGAGAGTTTGTGACAACCCAGAGGGCTGTTCAAACCACCCCCTGCCCCTGCCTTGGTCTAGATGCAGGGATCTGCCTTTCTGACAAATTCCAGGGTGATGGATGGTGTCTCAGGTGATCCCTGGGACCCAGAAGCAGGGAATGTATAAAGCTGGTGCTTATAAAGCCGGAGGCCTCAATCAGGTAAGGGGAGGGTGTGGTGTCAGGCAATCGGCTCCTCCTTCAGCACCACCAGTGCACAGGAGGCTGCAGGCCCACTGAGATGCCTCCAGGGGGCAGATTCAGATTCATAAATTTGCAATGAGGCCAGAGACACAGGGGCACAGTTTCCAGCAAAACCTAGAGAGGTGGAAGCTGCTGGTCTGGGACACTTGTTGAAAGGCCTTGGTTTGTAGCCCCTCTGCCTCCTCCGCTGATTTATTTCTCCCAGATTCAGGGACCAATTAAATCCTAGTGAAATCCAATATTTAGACAGGAAAACAGTGTGCAAGCTTGAGGCCCCAGGAAGCAGCGGAAAGAGTACACATCAGGAGAAACAGAGACCTGTGAAGTGTCTCTGGGATGCTTCCGTTCTGAGTCCTTTCAGCTGTTTGTGTTTACTGGACCTGCAGTAGGACAGATGGAGTTTTTGTTTGACACTGGGTGGGACAGGACCAGAGCTCTCCTTTGTGCTCCGGGCTCCTGCCTCCTTTGGTGGCCAGCTGGTCATCAGGAACAGAGAAAGGAATGCTAGTTCCAGGAAGGCCATTTCCTCCCCATTGTGTGTGGCAGACTGTCAAGGTCTTGTCCCACGGCGCCTCTCCTGGAGGGCCCTCTAGGGGACACTGGAAGCCTGCATCTTGCTATGTGTCCCCAAAGTCGGGAAGCGTCGGTCCACAGCAACATCATGGCGAACACTTTTCAAACTGGGGTGATTCTGAAGTCCATATCCCAGGGAAGGGAGTCACAGGGGTTTGCTCTCCCTCTGAGGAACTGTGGCGCTGTGCTGAGTGGGCCGGCGCGGCGGGTGGCGGTGTGTGCTTGCAGACGGTGGCCTCTTCCCGACGGAGCTGGGTGTGGATGAAAAGAACTCAGTGCCTTGTGCTCAGTAGTGACGTGGCTGGTAACCGGGTTCAAATAGGACTGTCCCATCACTCGGGTCTGGGGAAATCTGATAGATGGCAGCAGTCAGTGAGCCCAACTTTGCCAGTGCTGCTGCTTTTACACCAAAAGACGCGCTGTGTGGCTGCCATGGGCCAGCCAGGGCTCCCGGAGCCTGTGGTGTTGATGCGGAAAGGAAAATACAGAGGGAATGAAAGATCCTATTCTTCAACAATGACAAAGTGTGTGTGAGTGTGCATCTCTGGGTCAAAGCACGCTGAGCTTTACTTTTCTCCATCACTTATATTTCCTACAGAGAGCAAGTAAAGGGCTCTAACACTTTATATAGGAGATTACTAACTTCTAAGCATTGTGCGTGTTCTCTTCCTGCATATGTTTTTCTAAACTAGGTGACTCTATTCCCACAGCTTCCCATCCAATGGCTGTGACATCCAACGTCAGTTAGGAGTATGTATGGTGCTAACAAAGCTTTCCCAATTCTCAAAAATATTAATGTCAAGGACTAAATAGGTACAGTTTGTTTCACAATAGATGCTTTTCATTTTTCAAATGAATTCCTACATTTAATATATTAAAGCATACACTAAAGCAGACTTCTGTGAAGCATTAAACTACATCGGTCCCTCTTCTATTCCCTAGCTAAATAGGTGGTGGTCTCTGCATGTGCCTCCATTGGAAGCTTCGTGCCCCACATGTGTTTGAGCCTGAGTTGCCACTGGATGGGGGCCCGGGAGGTCCCCAAAGTGGAGATGGGAGGCTTGAGTCTCTGTACCCATGGGGCAAGCTGCAGACTCATGGACTCCCTGGGGAGAGAAGGAACATTCAGGCCAAGGCAGGAAGAGGCATATGGGTCTGCGGGCAGAACTGCTCAAGCACAGACTCAGAGGACTCGGAAGTAGGCTCTTGTAGGGAGTGTGGCTGCCGCCAGCCTTGTACTGAGCATATGTGTAGGGACTCAGAGGCTCCCCTAGCTGGGTCATCTAGGATGTGTGCTCTAGCGTTGCTCAGGTTTTTCCACGCTCTGGATTGTGTTAAAATGCAAAACATTTATGTGTTTTTGACATGGAGAGTGTGGCCCTCTTACCAGTGGTTTCCTGAGGATAGTCAGGGGTGCAATGTTCAGGGAAAACACTGGGTCTCAGTCCAGAGTACTGACCTACTGCCTTTAAGGCCCTTAGGAATTTTTCTAGCAAGGGAAAAAACAAACAAACAAAAACAACCTTGAATAACGTTTTGTGTTCATAAGCTACAGTTTTTCTTGAAAAATACAATTTTCATATCACAATTTTCCTGGAGTGCTTTCTATCTGTCTTTGCCACTTCTGTCTTCTGCCCTACCTCAAGCTTATCTGTGGGAAACAGCAGAGCGGAGGGTTTGCAAGCAGCATGTAGCTTCCTTGGCTCCCTCGTGAGCACTGGGTTCAAACATGGTGTTTTTGAGGGGAAAGGCCATGGTTTTCAAACACGCATTGTGCCCTGAGTTAAAATATAATCTGCTGAATAAATATTATGTAAAAATAAAGGCTAAAATTTAAAAAGAGGCTTCTCTTTGGGTAACAGATGGTTCTGCTTTTAAAAATTTTTGTGGGTATTAATTCAAGATTTTTATCTACTTCAACGAACTACTGTCTATCTATTTTCAGTCACTCCTACCTAAAATTCAGTAGACTTTTCTGTTCTGGGGGAAAAAAAAGGAAAGAAAAGACAATATTGACAGCAGCTTAGGGAAGACTTGAAGTCACAAACACTTTGCACACATTCCAGTGGCTGTAGACCCCTCCCAATATTGCTTGTGTTGTCCTCATTTGAGTGATGGTACATAAGTGATGATGGGCCCTGGGAATTGTGATTTAAAGCACCATAAAGAAGTATTTGCTTGATGGCACAGATGTGCTCCTTTCTGACATTTTGCTAATGTTTTGATATGAAGTTTCATTTTTTATTCTGTATGTTAACACTAATGTGTTTATTTTTTTAATTTTTATTTTATTTTTATTTTTTTTGCTTTTTGAGACAGGGTCTCACTTTGTAGTTCAGGCTGGCCCTGAGCTCACTGTGGTGCCCAGGCAAGCCGCCGCGAACTCAGCAATCCTCCTGTCTCTGCCTCCTGAGTGCTGGGATGACAGGCGTGAGCCACCACGCCCGGCATTGTGGTATGCAGTGTTGATTGTTAGTGGGCATGTCTCCACGCCCAGCATTATATGTGGTTACCGGGGATCGAACTCAGGACCTTGCGCTTGCGAGGCAGGCACCAGAACCATTGAGCTAACCCTCCGGCCCAACACTAATGTGTTTATTAATTAATCTGAAACAGGGCTCTAGTTGCTAGAGAGCCCCCAAACAAAGGTGACTTACCCCTTGCTCAAGGGCACAGATCACTACATCTGGCCACACAAATGATTGAGAAAGGGACACTGCCTGGGGGAGCAGTTATCTGGGATGGCTAAGGATATTGAGAATCTGCCCCCTTACTAGAAAAATGTCTTTTCGGTGTCACTTCAGGCAAGCAATTCAGTTCTCCCTACTCCGATAGCCAAATGAGAATGATATTTACTTCTTCCTAAATACCCAGTTCTGAGAAGATAAATAAAGGCTGAAGATCTAGCTCAGTGGTTCTGGTATCTTGCATGACAAGCACAAGGTCCTGAGTTTGATTTCAGGTACTAAAAGAAAGAAACTGCTTCTTTTGTCTATGGCTGTACCACTCTGATCATGCCCAGTCTAGTCAACACAAGGGGATGAAACTCCACACCACCCAGATCTTTGGTCCAAGCTCTTTCCCAGACCTCCACAGGAGCTCTGCCGAAACCCAGCCTTCCTGGGTGGATCTGGGGGCCTGAGGGCTCTCACCAGGTGAGGCATCTGTATTTGTGACTCACTTCTGTTGCAAGAAAGGTGATGGTTGCTGTATGTGTACCTTCTGCTTAAGTTTCACGCAGCTCTGTGCATTAGACATTGTATCTTCACTGTGAGAAAACCAGAGATTTAAGGAACTTTGTCAGATTAACTGGGATGTGGTGGCACCGGGGTCCAAATGTGCTCCCTGCTATGAGCTGTCATTGTGAGCAGGCTGGTGAATACACTTTCACCACTTACTCGTACGTGACCTGGAAGAGTGGCTGGTTCAGTGTCCCTGGCTCTGAGCCTCTTCCTCAGGGAAGTGAGGGAATCAACGTGTGAATCCTGGGGCAGATGAGACCTGGCAAAGAGGCACTGCCCTGGGTTCTTCACTGGTCCTGGAGGTTTTCTGCAATTGCTTGTTATACCTGGTGAAAATGCTCAGATAGAATTTAACCCAACAGGGAGCCTAGAGCAAAGACTATGAACCATGTGGCTATGCGAACCACCATGGCTGAATCCAAATTCTATGGAAGCGTGTGTTCCTTTTTAGCTAAAAGTTGTTGAGGGTTTACTGTGGCTCAATTGTCCTAAGTGCTTTATATTCATAACTCACTCCATCTATATAGCAATGAGAGCTTTGTTGCTATTTCTGTCATGCAGCTGAGTAAACTGAGGCAGAAAAGCCAGGTTACTCATTAAATCTTAAAAATGACAACAACTTGTAAATAGTGCAGATGAGACTCAACTCCTGCCAGCTGCAAAGCCCACACTCAGTTATCTCTGGGATTCCAAAGTCTCCCACCCTGGGCTTCACAGGTCAGCAAAAAAACAAAATAAAACAACAAAAAAAAAATGCTCTTCAGGGACCACAAGGAAACATCCACAACTACAACCTGGAGCCATGAGCTCCTGGCAGGATCTCTGCCCCTGGGGATGCTGTGAGGCGGATGAGCACACTGGGGCATCACATTCCCCAGAATGTGCCTATCTGGTTGTAGCTGAGGGCGCAGTGTGCCCAGGCAGTGTGAACCCCCAAGGCAGGCAAAGGTGGCGAGTGCTGAAGAGGTGACAGGGAGCATTATCTGTGAAAGTTCACAGCTATCAGTGGTCTCTTGGTGACTCGGAAACACTTGGCTGAAGGGCAGCTTGTCAACGGGGACTTGTGAGAACAGAAAGACTTCGGCTGATAGAGACCAGGGCTTCCTGGCAGGGGAAGGGACAAGAGATAGGAAAAGCAGGGCTCCCTCCCAGGACCTCTCTGCTTTCCCAGGGGCCAGGAGAGCCTTGGTCCCTGAAGCTGCAAGGGGTGGGGTGCAAACCTGGGGCAGCCTTGTGGGTATGGATGCTGGTGTGGCCTGAGGGAGGCACAGGGTTGAGCACTTAGGAAAGAGGGCACTGATGGAGCTTCTCTGAGTGGGTGCTGGGCAGCAGGGGTCTCAGGTGACCTTCGTGCCTCAGTATGGTGAGAGTAGAGAAGAAAGAGCAGAGGAGTCAGAAAATGGTCTGCACACGGGGACAGGGCAAGGCTGAGGGAAACAGACTCCAATGCCATCCGAGGGTAGAGAAGGGCCCCAAGACAAAGGCATGCTCTCCAGTCTTGACATGGAGTGACATTGGGCCGAGGGCCTCTCCTGGGCCGTCTTTAAGCCACCAACAAGTGGGGTGCACAGAAACCATAAGGACTTGGGGCAAAAACTAGGAAATGGCCTTGCTCCTGGGCAAGAGAGCCAGGTGGGGTGCCCGTGGAAGAGGGCAAGGACCTGTGTGCCAACTCAGAGTGAGAGGGCTTGAGGGCTGCGGGGTCAGAACTGCTAAGGGCAGGGACGTCTAGAGATGAAGCCAGACATAAGCTCCAGGGCTGAGTGTTAGGCCATGCAGAGAAGGGGCCAGGGCGCGAGCCCGGGGGAGGACGGATGGGCAGGGGTGGCAGAGCAGGGGCGGGGGTTGCAGTTCCCCACATGGAGATAAGGCTCAGCTCACCTTTGAGTGGAGGATTACAGCTAGAAAGTGGGGACCCGGCAAGGCAGAGGCTTGGGACACCCGGCCGGGGAGGGTCGTCTCAAACACACCGAGCAGCAGTGGTGGGACAGGAAGGCTAGGAGAGAAAGGTGGCGGGTGTTGGGCCAGCGGTAAGTGCTGGGGACTGGACAGCTGGTGCCCTCCTCCTGCAGGCAGCTGGAGATGGCTGTGCCTGGGACGCCAGGCTGCTGCTCCTGCCTCTCTAGCTAGACCTCACCACCTACTCACTTAGAGCTCTTCCACTCCTAGGGGCACCGCTTCCGCTGGACTTGTTCTCTGGGGTTGTTCATACCAGCCGGCTGCCTCCGGTCCTTTTTCTTTCCAAGACTCAGGCACAGGGAGACCCACCAAGAGCCAAGCCAAGGTGGTCGTGGGAGGGCTGGATGTTTAAAAGATTCTACCATCCCGGCCTGGGTGAGGCCTGGTTCTGGATGGTCCATCAGGCCTCGGGGGCTGGAGGGCCCAGAAGGGACACTAGTCTAATGGCATGCGTCCTTGGGAACAGAGCCACCGCATGCACAGTCCCTGAGCTCCGCAGTATGGCTGCTCCTGTCCCGCCCTTCCATCCAGGGAAGGTCAGTACTTCTGGAGGCTTTTGCAGTCCTCATTATCTCCCTCCCACAGAGGTCCTGCTTGCCCCGCCCTCCTCTGCCCAGGCCTCTCAGGGCGGCTGCAACTCGATGGGTTTCCAGGTTGCGCCACAGGGGGCTTCCTAGGTTCAAAAGCTGCTGGCGAGGAGTTGGAGGCCGGCCCCCTCCGCAGTCCAGCACCCTATTCTGCGGGTCTGCGCCCCGGCTGCCGGCACCAGATCTGGCGTCCGACAGCGCCGCCTGCTGGTGTATGGTCGGGAGCGGCCGCTGCCGAGGGTGGGCCGGGGATGTTTTTAGTGCTCGCCGCGCTCCGCCCTCTGCATTCTTGATGCGTGAATAAGCGGGTAAGGTTGAATGTGACAAAAGCGCGCGTAGCCCGGTTCCCCTCCCGCTCGCTCACCAGCTGCGTCTCACCTAGACCCTCGGCCGACAAGTGCTCCTCGCCCACTACGCTGGGAGAAGGGGTGGACCAGCTCTGTACAGCTGGACGACCACGGACCAGACTGCAGTGCTGTGACACGCCCAGCAGCTCTCCCACGTGAGGGGCGGCACAGTTGTCAGGCGCGCCCCGGGTCTCTGCCCTATCCACGGGCCTGCGCCTAGCACCCTGACTCGGCCTAGAACCCTGTCTCCTAGCAGCCTGGTCGTCGTGGGAATCCGTGCACAGCACCCCGCCGCCCTGTCTGCGTCCCCAGCCTGCCTCTGAGTCCAGTAGGTCAGGGTCCCGATGGTCTCCGCCCTGCCACGCCCCCTTTCCAGACCTTGAAATCAGGGTAACAGTTATGGAGGCAGTGGGGAGTTGAGAGGTTCAGGAGGACCTGCGGCGGGCGAAAGGCGGTTGGACACAGTTCCTACTGTGCTTATCCCGGCTTGGGGTTCCGGGCTCCAGGCGCGAGGGAGGCGCGGGCGTCCCGAGAGCCCAGCGACCCGAGGACGCCGCCCTGGCCCTTCCCACTGCACTTCCTTCCTTTTCCCGAACGTCCAAGAGGGAGGGTGCCGCGGGTTTATAAACCAGCCGGCGCGGGACGGAGCAGAGCTGCGTCTCCTCCACCCGCTCCGCGCCCTCCTCTGTCTCCCGCCCAAGCGCCCCAGCTTCGCGCAGCATGCTCGGGGTGCTGCTCTTGGGCGTGCTGGCCCTGGCCGGCCTGGGGCTCCTGGCGCCCGCGGACCAGCGGCTCAGCGGCAGCCAGTGTGTGGAGCGTGAGTGCTTCGTGCTTTTCCACGGCCCCGCGACCTTCGCCAACGCCAGCCAGGCCTGCGAGCGCCTGCGCGGGCACCTGATGACTGTGCGCTCCTCGGTCGCTGCGGAGGTCATCTCCTTGCTCCTGAGCGGCGACAGTGGCGCGGGGCCGCGCTTGTGGATCGGCCTGCAGCGCCCGCAGGGCTGCGGGGCCCCTGGGCCTCTGCGCGGCTTCCAGTGGGTGACGGGCGACAACCGTACGAGCTACAGCAGGTGGGCGCAGCCCAAAGGGGCCAGCGCGCCCCCCTGCGGCCCGCTGTGCGTTGCGGTGTCAACGGCCGCCGCCGAGCCTGGGGACCCGGGCTGGGAGGTGCGGGCATGCGACACGGAGGCGTCTGGCTTCTTGTGTGAGTTACACTTCGACGCCTCCTGCAGGACTCTGGGGTTGGAGGCGGGCGCGCGCCGTGTCTCTGTTGCCTACAGCACCCCGTTCGGGGCGAGTAGCGCGGACTTCCAGGCGCTGCCGGTGGGCAGCTCCGCGGCTGTGGCGGAGCTCGGGCTGCAGCTGGAGTGTGCGGCGCCGCCCGGGGCGGCCGAGGGGCGCTGGGGCCGGGAGGCGCCAGGCGCCTGGGACTGTGCTGTGGAGAACGGTGGGTGCCAGCACGTGTGCGACCAGGGCGCGGGGGGGCCGAGCTGTCTCTGCCCCCACGAGGCCGTGCTGCAGGCAGATGGGCGCTCCTGCGCTGCCCTGCCCCTCCCCGCGTGCCAGGAGGGCCTCTGCCAGCACGTGTGCGTGAACACCACGGCTGGCTCCTACTCCTGCATGTGCTGGGACGGGTACAAGCTGGCGGCTGATCAGCATTCGTGTGAGGACGTGGACGACTGTGTGCAGGTGCCCGGCGTGTGCCAGCAGCGCTGCGTCAACACCAACGGTGGCTTCGAGTGCCACTGCTATAAGGGCTACGAGATGGTGGATAACGAGTGCGTGGAGCTGCTGGACCCCTGCTACGGGGTGGACTGTGAGTACCAGTGCCAACCCATCGGCACAGACAAGTACGAATGCATCTGCGCCGAGGGCTTCGTCCCTAACCCAGAGGATCCGCACCGCTGCCAGTTGTCCTGCAACACGAGTGAGTGCCCAGCTGACTGTGACCCCAACAACCCGGACATCTGCTACTGCCCCGAAGGCTTCATCCTGGACGAGGGGGCCACGTGCGTGGACATCGACGAGTGCAACCAAGGCGACTGTGGTTGGCACGAGTGCCACAATTTCCCTGGCACCTACGAGTGCGTCTGTGGGCCGGGATCCCCCCTCGAGGGCCAGGTGAGCTTGGACTGTGACTCCAACCCCAACCCCAACCCCAACCCCAACCCCAACAAGGGGAAGAAACAGGAGATCCTGATGGACGAGGGCTCCGGGGAGGACCCCACCAGCCCAGCCCCAGGCCCGACTCTGAGCACCCCTCCCTCGCAGCCCGTGCATTCTGTCGTGCTCATAGGCACCTCCATCGCCACCTTGTCCCTCGTGGTGGCACTTCTGGCACTCCTTTGCCACCTGCGCAAGAAGCGGAGTACAGCCCGTGCAGAGCTGGAGTACAAGGGCGGGTCACCGACCAAAGCAGTGGCTCTGCAGAGACTCTGAGGGCCTGCAGGGCTCAGGGAGCCCCTTCCTTCTGCGTGCCGCTCCTCAGTTCCCTGGCTGCTCAGAAGCACCCTGGTGGCACCTGGAGAAAACCCTCTCCATCCTCTTCGAGGGGAGCCCTGAAGCGTGAAGCTGAGGGTCTGGGCACAGAGTACAAACAGCCCGTGAAGACAGAGTGCCAAGTGACCGGGCCCACGTGGCTGTGGGAGGGTATGCACCGCGGCCCTAGCTCTGAGGGCAGACTCCTACCACAGCGCTGGTGAGGGCCGAGATATTTATTTTTTAAGTATTTAGTTTTTTGCCTCTTTCCTTTTTCCTTCCCTTGCTTGTTTGTCTCCAGTACTCACTTGACAATGAGCCCCATTTCTGTTTGTCTGTCTTGGTCTTTCTTCCTATACTTGACCTACTTCCTAGCTCTTAGCTGTCTATTCAAACAGAGCTCCTACATGAGACGGAAACAAAAACACTAAAAGCAAAAACAGCTGCACATTTTCTTTTTCACTAACTTTGCTAATTTATTTTTCCTGAAATTTCAGGCTTCCAGAGTAAAATGGTTTTAAACAGAGTTTAACAGGTGACATTAAGTTAATGTTACTGGAACATCATAGACATTAAACCCAAGGAGTTTTCTTACCTTTAGTTTTTAAACAATGAACCTGGGTTTTATTGGTTTTTTATTTGAATGAAAAAGTAGTGATTGTTCAGTGTCTCATTCAGTTTTCTCTATTACAGTTATATTGGTAGTGGTGAAATATTCCGATGCTTGCTGTAGATTGAAAGAGAAGCACTCCCGAGAGATGGGTTAAGAGTCTTGGGCTGCCTGCTGCAGGCCAATTTGACTCTCATCTGCTCTCTTGTTCATTTGTGTTCCAAAATAAAAGTGCCCCCCACTCTGGATTCCAGGGGACTTGGAACTCAGGGATGGGGTAAGCACTCAGGGCTTCCCGTACTGTGGCTTTGAAGAATGTTCTACAAGGGACCTTCTAGTCCTGGCCACTGGCATGTGGTTCCTGGACAGGATCAGAGCCCCCCATGGGAGCCGGAGAGATGGGCAGAGTCATGGGTCTCCCCTCTCCAGCTTGCCAGAAACTGTATTGTAATAAAACCCACAGGGGCTTGCCTGTGCAGTCACTTGAGGACAACTGTTCTAGACTGTTTCCAGCTTTCTGGAGAACATTAAATATGGTCAGTAATAAGTAGCGGGTCAATCCAGGCCCTCGATTCTTAAGAAACTGAGGAATTTTCATTGTACAGCTTTTTTCTCTGGTAGAAATGATTAGGTACACACCACTGGACATTGCCACACAGGTTCAAGAAGGGCCTTGGACTATGCTAGGAATGAATCATGCTCCAGGGCATGGAGAAACTGTATCATATAAGTGTATCTTTGTAAGGCAAAGGTTTTCCTCTACTGTGTTGTAAACTCAGCACATTTGTACATAGTTATTTATTGGAGTTAAACTAGAACACAGGCAAAACCCTTGCTTATGACATCACTTGTACAAAATAAACACACTGGTGTGGTCCAGTGGTTTGTGTGCTCACTTTCCTTCACCTGCTCATTTTGCGTCATTCAGTGGGGCTCACCAAGCGTGCCAACGCCACCGGATGCCGAGGCTCCTCCTGGCACGATCCCTGAGTTGTCTGTCTTTCCAGAGAAGATGATTTTCAGCGGAGAAGGAGTCCCTGATGTCTCTGTGTGTACACATATTTTTCTTTTTGTGACCATAATAATTTCATTCATGCTAAATTACGTTTATGTGTACTCAAATACATCCTGGGACCATTTGTCAGGGTGCATTAGAGGTGCGGCCCTTCCCCGGCTGTCCGGAGAGAGCCAGACTCAAAGCAACCCTGAAGGACTATGGCTCACTCACAATCAAGCAAACCTTGGTGTTTCTAGACCCCCAAATCTGCAGTATGGAGTTATCCTTCTCCTTGTCTTCAGGATGAGGGTTTCTCGGCCCTTTTCCCAGAGTGGAGCCGGCTGACTTTCACAGGCAGAGCTAAGAAAGTTCCATAAAGCAGATGGGAGGAAAAAAAAAAAAAAAGCTAGGTGAAATATACAAATACACTGAGGAGGCCAAGTCTTCAGTGACCACCTGAGCAGAGGTTGTGCGAGGGGAGGCAGATGTTGGAGACTGTGGCTGCGGCTGGAGTGAGAGGATGGGCTTGTGGTGCATCTGTGCCGGGGCAGGGACACTGCTGTGCACCGTGGGCAGCGGAGGAGCAGGTGGGGCAGTGTCCCAGCCAGGAGTCCACAGGTCCCTGCGAAGGAAGCACTCAGGGACGGGGCCGATCAGGTACAGACTGGGAGTACCGGGAGCCAAAGGAGACAGGGTCCCTGTGGCAGTGGGCCCTCGAGGAGTTTCAACAAGGAAATGCTGGGACCCTTGTTGTCCGGGGAGGTGGCAGCCACATCCAACTCGTGACCCTCGGAGCAGAAGCCTGGGAGTTGCCCAGCAAGCACATGCAGTGTTTCTGTCACAGACACCCCTGTTTGACCCCAGTCTTATTCGTGGTGGTCATGTGACCACAGGCACCATGTGGTCCCTCGAAGGCTATAAAACGGAGTGCTGTCTGGCACGGCTGCCATGAAGGGGTGAATAGCACATAGTAGGTGCCTATGGTTGGCCTGTGCTCCGATGAATAGCAGATACACAGTGAATAAAGAAGACGTTAGGTTGGGACCTGAGTGTTCCCCCGGGACAGTACAGAGCCTGTGTGGGAGGTGGAAAATGCCCTTTGAAGGCAAGGTGAAGTTCCCAGGGTGGGATACCTCCAGCCCTGTGGCACCCGTGATGCTGGGGTTTGCGCCAGGAGAGAAGAGTACTTTCCCAGCGATAAAATCCAGCCTTGAACGTGCCAGTCTATGCTCTGTTCTACGATCTGTCAAATACGGGAGTCCAGGGCTTTTCTGTTGCCAGGAGACACAGAGAAGACAGGGCACCCCAGAATGCTGACCTCGGGTGCTGGGAGGGGAAGCCGACTGCAGTCTAGGCTGAGCGCAGGCCTCAGGCATCCATTTGAGCTGAGGAGGCCCTGGGGGTGACAGTGTAGTGTGGACAGGACCAGTAGGGACGGTGCCCAGCTTCTAGTTTTTAACCTTGTTCCTGTGTTAAGTGGGTGCCTTGTTATATCATAGAGGATAAAGTGAGGTCACAAAGAATAAAAAAACACATTTCATATGGGTCGCGGCTTAGCGGGGGGTACTCACAACACACCGCCTGACCTTCCAGGCATCTGTATGAAATAACACAGGCAACGCCCATTCCCTTTCCCAGACTCTGGCCTCTGCAGGCCGCCTGCCCGGCCCACTGTTCTGAGTGGGTCCTTCCTCCTTTGTTTCTGGTCAGCAGGTTCAGATGTAGGCAAACAACTGATTTCCTCTCACAAGAGAAACTAAATATTGTTTTAACATCAGATTTGAGCAGAATCAGAATCCTTACAGCCTGTTTTGAAAGCGTGATTGTGAAAGACAGAGAAGCCCTGGGGAAGCGTTAGCTCAGAGTCAGGCCCACTGCAAAAGCAAGGACAGCAGGAATCTTCAGATCTGACCAGAAACTCCAGGATTCAGAGTTAGGGTCTGGCAACAGCACAACCTGGTTGGTGCTGACTTGCTTAGGCCTTTCCTTAAACCTCGGCCTGAAAGAAAATACCCGTTAAAATAGGAAATTTTGCAACTGGTGTTATCCTGCCCTGGAAACCTGTTTCCTGTCTGCACCTTCCGCTGTGGCCTCTTTTCTCCAGTCTCTCCCTCCTCAGAGCCCTGCTCCGGGCACCCTGGTCACCCACTCACCTCTGTTCAGCTAATGTAGAAGGAGAAGGGCTGCGACGGCTGTTAACTCCCCTCCTGACCCTCTGCTCTGCTTGGCACGGGTCCCCCGGAGGACAGGGACTTCACCCTTATAGCACCCTCTTAACACATTCATCTGGAAATGCTGATAGAAGCCTCAAGTACCGCTTTTCGTGATCCTTTGCCTGATTTGACTCTGGTCTGCTCCTATCGCTGGGCAATCATACACCAACCCCCAGGGAAGGAAAGGCTGAAAGGGCTGGAGGACGAGTCTGCCCCTCTGTATAGTTTGTCTGAAACTCTCCAGGGTACGGAGCACACTTGTATAAACATGAAAACCAAAGCAGAGAGGGCGGGTACCAGCCCAGCAGTGATATGTGCCCAGGCTTGTGCGCCACCATGCAGACTTGGGTCTCTGGGGAGCACGTTCATGGAGCACTGCTGCTCAGCTGGGGGGAATGAGCTGAGCCCTCGCTTGGAGGGGATGCCATGGTCTCTCTGGGACACAGAGTGAAGATCGAGACCATTACAAAGTCAGTCACTTGGTGGAGACTTGAACCCCCAGATGACCAAGCAGATGCCTCCTGGGGTCCATGATGCTTCCTTGCAAACCCAAGAGGTGGAAGCAAAGGATGGAGGCCAAGGGGTTGGGCAGGCAACGATAAGGGACTCCTGGGTTGGGGGAGTATTTTGCTAACTCTGAAAGCCTTATGTCCTCTTCATGTTCTCTGTGATCATCATGACAGCCCCAGAGAGGGAGGTCGGGGGTGACAGAGCAGCCCCCGTATTGCATGGGATGGGTGCTGGGTGTTGTGGTTCAGAGCACTGTGCACCCCCCAAAGAGTGAGCTCCACCCAGAAGTTACACCCCATGGGACAGAGAGAATGAGGATCAGAGATGGGCTGGTGCAGCTACTGGTGTAGCTAGGAGTGAGGGACATATGGTTGACAGCGACCCCAAGGCTGGCGATAGACAGATTCAGCAATTGTACCATGTAGAATGGTGTCCCGGAGAACACAGGGGTGCTCACCATCGTGTGCACAAGAATGGCGATCTTCTTGAGGCTTCTGTGCAGCTGTCAGCCAGCCCCAGGGCACTGCTCAGCTTGCCCACAAGGAGCAGGTAGGCAGGTCAGTGGCCAGTGTGGCTGCAGGAAACTCTACAGGAATTTGTGGACCAGGAAGACTACTGACTTGGCCACAAGCAGCCAGGGTAGGAAAGGTGCCAAGTGCGAAGGACTCCTGCCTCCTCCAGGCTAGACATGTGGGTGTTGGTGGTGGTCCTGGCCTTGGGCTGACACAGATCGTGAAGGTATCCGTACTCTGCCCACCAGGCCTACTGGGCACACCCGTGTGAGCATGCTGCTCTGTGTGATGGGGCCCCGAGCAGTCAAAACCTGGGGCTGTCCTGGCTAGCAGGGAGATGGAGATGGGTGAGGTAGGGCCAGGATGAGGTAAGCATTGCTCCCCCAAACACCTCCCCATCTGTGTCCCATGAGCCCCGAGTCCTTCTAGACCCCAGACCTTCCCCATGCTGCCGATACCTATATCTCCAGTCTCGGACCACGCGAGGCTGGCCCTGGGTCCACACCCTGCCCTGCACTGAGGACCTTTTCTGGGATGACACATGTGGTCAGGATCACCCTATTTCCTGCCCTGCCACCCCCTTCTGGTCCTTTGGTCCTCGAGAAGAGCTGTCACATAGGAACCTGGGGTGTCTGGTGAGTCACATGTCTATGTGAGTAGAGGGAGGGCGCTATCCCAGCCCCACTTCTCCCTCCAGATTACAGAAGACAAAAGCTTTTATCTTTCTGTATGGAGCAGGGCAGAGCCAGATACAGGACCTGGGAAGCAGATACAGAAGCAAAGACCCCTCAGAAGAAAGCTCACCTCTGCCCCGGCTGGTGGTGGGGGCACCAGGCCTCTGAAGTGACCAGAGGACAGGGGTCAGGAAGGTGGTGCTCCACCCTGGGCCTCTGTGTCTAAGCCTGCAGCAACCCTCTGGGCTCAAGAAGGGACTGGAGCCCTCACTGGTCTTGGATGTCGGTCATTCAGTGTAGTGGGGTCGGCCATGGCTCTCCTGTCCTCGCCCAGCCCCGGAGGACACGAAGGAGGCTTCCAAGGTGTCTGAGGAACCCAGGCCCTTTGACTACTGATCGGAACCCAGATCAGAACGGAACCCACTGCTTTCGCCTGTTCTGTGTCACACGTAAATCCAAATGGATCCAGAGACCCCTGCAGACCAAGCATAAGAGGGGACCGATGTGAATTCTTGTTTCCCGACCACAGAGATGGGAACCTCGTCTATTTCTCTCTGCTCTTGGCTTGATGTCCTTTCTGCAGAGTCCGAGTCATTCAGCTCAGTCGGTCTCAGACTGAGAAAGCCTGGTGACCCGGCCTCCCTGGGGTGCAGCGAGCCCACTGGGGTCTCAGCAGGAGACTCCCGGCTCAGAAAGCCAGAGACACTGCGGCCTGGAGCAGCACCGTCCCTCCGCCCTCCCTCTGAGGCCCAGGAGGTGACTGTCAGGATGCATGTCAACCTTTGGAACTCCTGACAGTAAACGCGAAGGTCTCTGCCAGAGCAGAGATTGTCTTTACTGCAGTCAGCGGAAAACGAACCTCCACCGCCCCAGGGAGGCGTTGTCTCCGCTTTCCCTGGGCTGCTGTTGTGCAAACCTGTGTGGGAACCCGGTGTCCCAGCACACGGGGGAGGGAGCCCCGTCTGGGAACTCGCGTGCAAGAACGGAGGGCAGCTGTAGGGAAGAGTCATCAACTGACACCAGAGCCCGCCGCAGTGTCATCTTAGTGACACAGTCTCCTGAATCCTATACATCACTTGCATTAAAACTCATCAAACAGGGCTCAAAACAAACATCAGCAAGAACCTGTCCGGGGACAAAGCTAGTCAGATACTGCACGTTCTGCACATTCAGGAAACTCGCCTCCTTTGGTGTGCGGCGTAACCAGGGCAGTGCCGAGGCTCTTTCACTATTCCTGGCTGTGGCTACAGCACTTAGAAAAGCACCTGAGTCCTCCTAATTGGCAGGGAGACACGTGTTAGTGTAAGTCCTCTAGGAAACACAGAAATAGAGTTGTGCAAACAACCTGCATCCACAGAAGGGTAGTTTAGGAGGTGATCTGGGGAAGAGCTGTGCTCCTGGGTAGAACGTGGGACGTTCTAAAGCACACTCTGTGCCAACGCTCAGGAGGCTGAGGCAGGAGGATCGCTGAGTTCGAGGACAGTCTGGGCTATATTGTGAGTTCAAAGCCAACCTGAAATGTGTAGCAAGACCCTATCTTAAAGGAACTGACAATGAGAAACTAACTGGCTCAGCAGGCCCAGGATATGGAGAATAATGGGGGCTCCCGCCTGGCTTGTCTTTCGGGGTGTAACTGGGGAACCAGAGCGGATAGACAGGTCCTCACCAGGGCACTTCTCAGTCTTCTCCGTCGAGAGCCCCAGCTGCAGAGGAATTCACACTTCCTGCCGCTGCGTCTGTGGCCTCTTTGCTCTTCCATTTCCTCTCCCGGTGAAGCCAGAGCGCCGCAAGGAGAGCGCACAGCCCGAGTGTGGACAGGGCCAGGGCATGGTGGGAAGCGGCAGGGTCCCCGCAGGTGGCAGTGTCCCCAGTTCATGACACTCTGGACACAGAACTCAGTGGGGTGGAGGCCGTGTCCCTGGCCTTGGTGTTGCTTGGACCCCTCTGCCTCCCACCCTGTGGTACCCTGGGAGTGGGGCATCCCATGGCCCTGTGCCAGCCCCCATCCCTGCCAGGCTCCTTACCCTCAGTGGGCCCCGGCCGCACACTGGGCTCTCGAGCTGACCTCTGGCTTCATCGTCCACCACAGCCCCCACCCCACACACCTGGCAGCGCTGTCCTCTGCCTCCAGCCTGCGTGCCTGCATCTGTCCCGTGGTCCCCGACAGTGACTTCCCTCTGCCCACTGTGTAGTGCTGGGCCTGTAGTGGGGGTTCACTCACACATGCGTTCCTTCCAGGGTGCACCGGAAGAGGTCTGGGCTCTGCGAACTCCTGACAGGCAGAGCGTAGGGAGGGCTGGAGGGTGGGAAAGAATCTCTGCTGTGGTTCAAATAAGGGCAGGGTCCCCCAGCAGGGCACTGCGAGAGGCCCGGTCTCCAGGGAGGTGCTCCTGAGAGGAGCTGTGACTTTCAGGTGGGAGACTAGGTCAGGTGTCCTCGGGTCAGTGGGGTCCTGCCCTTTGGGGGGACTTTGAAGTCCCAGGCTCCCCTCTCCCAGCTCAAGATCTGACCGCAGGCTCTAACTGCCAGGAGTTCCCACCATCACACCCACCACTCCCACTGGGGCTGCTGCCTGGTGGGGGGCTCTGGACCTCCCAAACTGAGCTCCATAAACCTTTTCTCTTTATAATGTCAGTTGGCTCAGGAATTTCAATATGGTGATGGAAGTTGACGAACGGAGTGGATTTCCTCTTCCGAGATCTCAAAGTACAGGCACAGCAAGAAAGAACTTTCCCAGCTCAGCAAGAGCCAGACCTGGTCATGGCAAGGTGAGCCTCCGGGTGGGGAGGAGTTGTGCAGATGGCTTCCCGGACCAGAGGAGGAGGTAGGTGGGAGGGTGGCAGGGTCCACCGCGGGACGCAGCTGCTTGAGTCCCGTTCCCTTCCCTCCCCTGCCCACTCTGTGCCCAGGGAGCCCCACAGGTGCACATCACATTGCAGAGGCGCCAGGAAGGACATTACAGACTTTGCTCACGTGGTGGAGCTGGGCTGGGAAAGCAACTGCCATTTGCATGTGAGCAGAGGGTCTATGCAGGGCTTGTCCTCTCGGCCGCCCTGGAAGCTGACCCAGGCAGGGCCCAGAACAGCCCTGGGAGAAGTGTTTTCACAGCACAGGAGTAATACCCCAGAACATTGAAACTTTTGTTTTATTTATTTATAATAATATTATTAGTATTACTTTGGTTTCTTGAGACAGTCTCATTATGTAGCCCAGGCTGGCCTCACAGCCATCCTCCTGCCTCAGCCTCCTAAGTATAGGGATTACAGGAGTGTGCCACTATGTCAGGCACAACTCTTGTTTTGGTAACAAAATTCATGCTAAAAATAAATATTTGCTGTGTGGCTGATTTGACACTTACCCTGCAGAGGCCCAAGCAGG
Source organism: Thryonomys swinderianus (assembly GCA_004025085.1). Classification (NCBI taxonomy): domain Eukaryota; kingdom Metazoa; phylum Chordata; class Mammalia; order Rodentia; family Thryonomyidae; genus Thryonomys; species Thryonomys swinderianus. The sequence goes on from PVIC010000012.1 coordinate 45,422, forward strand.
TTGTGATGGTCTTACTCCTGAACAACAGTGCATGGAAGAGCCTGGCATCTGGCGTTGGGGAGACTGCAGGCCTCCCAGGCAGAGACCCCTCTGATGAATAGGAGCTGGGGTCGAGATCTGCACTTCTAATTGCTCCTTAGTGATTCTGGCAGAAACCAGATTTATGAGCCTTGCTCTGGTGAATGAAAAAATGAGTCTTGCAAAACCAAAACCAAAAAACACATCACGACCGGGGACCCATGTGGAGGTCAAGTGAAGAGCTTCCAACGCCCCTGAGCTCCAATGCACCCCTGGATTTTCTTGTCCCTGTGTGAACCCCTGACTTACTCTGTGCCTGGCACTGGGCACCCTGGAGCGGGCATTCCATGCTCCACGCGTTTGTTGAACTCTGCAGGTCGCAGGCTGGGGGTCATGCCGTAGTTTAGCCCTCAAGTGTCCCCCAAAAGCCTGCACATTAAAGCCCAGTTCCCAGGGCCTGGTGGGTGGGCCCTGGCAGGGATGACGGATCCTGGCCTCAGTCTTTCTTTGCAGCTTCCTGGCTGTGAAGCGAGAGGCTTTGTTCTTGCGATGTGTGGCCGAGCTGCAGACCCAGAGCCAGGAGCGTGAGCCACTGCGGCGCCTCAAATCTGAGAGCCGAAAAGCCCTGCTCTCCGTGGTGATTGTCTTCGATATTGTTTTATAACGATGGGAACCTAAGGCGAGATGGTTTAGAGCAGAATCGCTAACATGGGTTTTCAATTTTCTTAATATCGTAAAAGTTTTTTCTTTTTTTTAAACTACGAGCTCTGTGGTTTGAATGAGTTGATTTTTATTTTTTTTAAACAAACGACAGACAAAAGGGACACAAACAGCTGAAGGTCAGTGGACTTCGGGATGGTGGCCAGAGACCTCTACAGTGGACCTGAGGAACAGTCATTCCTAGGGAAAGGAACCCCAGCTTGCCTGCCTGTCTGGTGCCGCTATAACACAGTACCCCAGGCAGGGCAATATGCGAAGAACAGAAGTGCGTTTCCAACAGTTCTGGAGGCCGGGAGTCCGAGATGAAGGAGCCGGGCTTCCGTGTCCGTGTTGGAGAGCGGTGCGCTCCTCCCGAGGCGGCGCCTGTGTCCTGCAGGGCCGAGGATGCTGGGTCTCGAGGGGAGGAAAGCTGCGGGTCTGGAGTGGGCGCTGCAGAAGGGGAATCCACGGGGTCTCCACGCTGTTCAGGAGGGGAGGGCTCCACGCTTGAGCCCTCGTCAGGGCCAACAGTGCAGATGTCACCTTGGCCTCCGTTTCAGCACCGAGCACCGGGAATCCTGCAAATACCACAGCACAGGACCTGACGGTGGGTGTCATTCTAAAGGTGGCTGGGCCTCTGGTTCCCAAAGTGAATCCTCAGTCTCAGCCGAGCTGCTCCTTTCCTGTCTCCCTGTGGGAAGACAGGGCCCTTCTCCTCTTGTGCCACTGAGGCACGGAGCACACCTCTCTGCCGCCTAGTTCCTCTCCTACACGTCCGCATGTCGGTTCTGTGAGGATCCAGCCAGAGCTCTGTGTCTTTTATGGAATAAAGATGCTTTCTAGAGTTGTAGGAGTTTTGGTGGTTGATATAACATGAGACAACTGAAACTGTTTGCTTAAAATGTTTGTATGTGAGTGGTCAAGATAATAACTTCCCAGCAGAGAGAGCTGATGAAACTCCCTTAAGCCAGATGGTGGAGCTCCAATCAGCAATGTAGGGACAAATCACCACCTGTGACGTCCAACATCACAGTGAAGTGTGGAATTTGTGTGTGCGGCTTTGCTGCCCAATGAGCACAGCCTGAGGTGACTCTTGAGCTTAGGGAAGTCAGCTGCGAGTCCTGAGGAGCATCTGGTCAGCACAATCTGAACACCCAGGTCTGGGAGCACAGGAAAGAAGAATGGACCACGGAGTGTATGGGTGGCCCCGACACAGGTAGAGTCACGGAGGACTGACGGCACCAGCCCCCCATCGTAGATGCTGATCTCCACTATCTCATTGCAATTAGAGGAATGTCCTTGGGGGCAGGGTGTGCCTCAGGGTAGGGGATTTGTCCAGCTCTCCTGAAGATCTGGGTTCTGTTTCGAGCACCAGCAAAGAAATTAAGGAAAGAAGGAAGGAAGGCCGGAAGGAAGGCTGGAAGGAAGGAAGGAAGGAAGGAAGGAAGGAAGGAAGGAAGGAAGGAAGGAAGGAAGGAAGGAGGGAAGGAAGGAGGGAAGGAAGGAGGGAAGGTAGGAAGGAGGGAAGGAAGGAAGGAAGAAAAGAAGGAAGGAAGGAAGGAAGGAAGAGGGAAAGAAAGAACAAAGTAAAATAAAAATAGTCTGAAATATTCAGAAGTAGCAGAATGTCCATGACTTACTCTCTAATAGGTTAAACAGAAAGAAACACAGAGAGCGATACTGTGTCAATTGTTAAGACACAACAAGGTTGGGAATCTTTGAACAATTTCTACAATATTTTCTCCCATGGAAATTCACTTTAAAATGTCTACATATTAACACAAAAGTCTATAAATATATGGAATATTCAAGTAGTACTACAGCTTCTCCTTCTTTTTCTCCTTCTTCTTCAGTTTTTTGAGACAGGGTCTTGCTTTGTAGTTCAGGCTGGCGCTGAACACACTCTGTGGCCCAGGCAAGCCTCGAGCTCACAGCGATCCTCCTGCCTCTGCCTCCTTATGCTGGGATTACAGTTGTGAGCCACCATGCCCGGCATTTACAGTTCCTTCTTGTAATAGGATTATGGGTGGTTTCTTTTTCTCTTTGAAAACCTGTTTTCTCTCCAGCATTCTGCAAGGAGCAGGCATTTTACTTGGGATTCCTTCTTTCCACACACACTGTAGCTCTGTAGGGCAACAACAGGGCTGAGGGGGAGAGACTGGCTTCTGCCCGCTCACATCTGCAGACCACCAGGGCTCTGCGGTCACAGGAAGTCCAGGTGTCCTGTGGGCTGTTTCCATTTCAGGTTTTGCTGTTTTCCCTTGGTCCCTACCTTCTCTTCCAAAGGACATGAAATCACTCAGAGCCAGACACACACACAGAACCACATGCACTTTTCCTGCAGCTTCCCTGGGCTGTGGCTCCAGGATCCAATGGGAAACCTCTGTCTGAGGATGTTCAGGTTCCTGCGCAGGACAGTGTCATGTTAGACTGGGGAAACTAAGCGTGAGCAGCTCTAAGACTGTACCGTCAGGGAAAATGAGAGGAGGAGCTCTGTGTACGTTCAGTACAGATGCAGGTTTTTCAGTCATTTTCCACCCACCCTCAGTGCAGGCTCCGTGGAGTCTCAGAGCTGCCTATATATCACCAGAGAAAGAGGATTTATTCCACTTGGCCTCTGAGGAGAAGAAATTTGCTGTGGTCGCTCCTTCTGTTTGGAGCTCTGCTGTTTTCCAGCCCTCTCTCTCCTGACTGCACCTTTCTTAGCGCATAACTTGTCAGTTTCCTGCACAGTGAGAGCATGAAAAGGCCCTGCTCTCTCCTGTCCCCGTGTCCCTAAGTCCTGCCTGGGCGCTGACTTTGGGAGCCGCTGAATTCCCTTCCTATCGGTTTCCTGCCTGTTAAGCTTCCCTGCAGTATGAGGTCATCATTTTTCCTGGTAATCTAAGCACTGTTACTGTGTACAGATCGGGACAGTGCTTTGCAGATGCCAAGTACCTGAGACAAAGGCCGTGTCTGGAGGGCCTTACTCCTGTGCAAGTACAGTCACTAAGATGGCGTGCACGGGCCTGAGAGCCCTGACTGTGAGCTTGAGCCTGAAGATCGTCACGGCAGTCTCCAGAGCCTGTGAAGGCCTAGACTGTAGATCCCTGGTGGCAGTGGCGAGTGTGCCTGGGTTTTCCTCCTGGACAATGGCTGTGAGATGGAGAGAGTCACTCCGCAGAAGTCCTGTCCATGGGACGCCAGCCTCACCTTAAAGGCCTCAGTTGACCATGGTGAATACCACGAGCAGCCCGGGATCCCTGGATCCCCTGGTTCCTCATCTGCTGTGTATTATCAGGACCCGGCCATGGGATTGGCAGTGCAGATGGTGCTTCTGACGCTGGTCATATCGGTCCTGGTATCTAAGTTTTCCCTGAGAACTCGGTGGCAGCTCGCCGATCCCTCCCTGGAGTCTGTGCAGTATCCAGTGGTGACCTGTCCACGTCAAGGCCAATAGTACCACCCTCAGAGCACCGATCCACTGTTTCTGGGCCTGTGTCCCTGGAAGGCCATGAAGTGTGGCCACACCTGTGCAGACCACAGTGACTTTCCCAACCCACCCCTCTCCCCCATCTCTGTGCTGCACACACTGCAAGTCCTGCCCCCAGGAGGCAGCTTAAGAGACTGGGGTCTCCCCCAACAAAGTGATCACCTTCCTAGCCACCAGACAGGTCAGTGAGTGACAAACCAGGTAGTGGCCTGTCCTCCCCTGCTAATGATGTGACTTCTTTGATGTAGATTTCCTTGCTCTTTGTTTTGGAGACATGTTCGGTACCATAGTGCTGGTTGTTAGAGATAACATGATTTCCTAGAAATACCTGTTTGTGGTACTTTTCCAGATCGCTGCAGTGGGCTCAAGAGCAGACTGAACAATGAAACTGCAGGTTACACTATGCCGTGGCTTGGTTGTGAAATCTTTCTATTACCATACCTCTGTGGTCTCAGCCCTGCTGGCCCCAGCATGCAGCTCAGTGAATGTCTGCTGAGGTCTGGCCACTCTGTGAGCTGGTAACGGGTCTCCTGGGTCCTCTGCAGCCTCCTGGGGACTCTGTGGCCCGTCTGAGACCAACACTGGGCTCATCAGACAGGCAAACCCGAGTGGCCTTTCAGAGAGATCCAGGATCCAGGGCTGGTCCTAAAAGGATGCAGCCTGGCACATGGGCCCCCGAAACACTGAGGGTCTCAGGTTTCTACCTTTCCTGGATGAAGAGGGGCGCTTGCTCTGGAGGGGGCACTTAGAAGTGGTACCCGTTTTATATAGGTTTGGGGAGCACAGTATCCGGAAGAAGGAGATTATCAATTTACTTTCATGCTTCCTAGTGATGTCATGCACACGGGCCATGTATGGATCCCTGGAAACCGCTAAGCAGAGTAAGGCAGAGGTGCGCAGGGCCTGGGCAGTGGCGATTGCTCCCCTCTTCCCTGTGCACTGCAGACTTGTCTCCTCCTACTCTGCCTCAGTTTCCTCACTGCAAAGTCTAATGGTAGTAGCAAGGGCTGAGAGCATGTGCGCCAGAGGCTCAGAGTACCACTCAGGGGCATCCCTGGGACAGGCACGAGAAGGCAGGGGTGGGGGAGGACTTGCGGTGGGCAGCAGACCTCCAGCCCATCCCGGCCTCAGCACATTCATCGTGTCCATGTCTCCCAGGGTGCAGTGAGTGCCGTGCTGGACATCAGAGGCTGTGTGTCCAGGGAGCCCGGCTCAGGGATCTGTCTATCTGCTGCAGCTCGTATGTCGGGGTGATTTAACATCTCATTTTTTTTCACCACAGCCTTTACATGTGATCCCTTTCTTTTTAAAAAAGATATGTCTGTGGAAATCAGGTTTCTTTGAAAAGGGGGAGCGAAGGGCCAGACACGTGGTCGTGTCACAGCAGGCCTCTCGTGTTGGGACCGCCTGGCAGTGCAGGGGCTTCCATACTTCAGCGAACCCTGACTTGTGGTTGCTTTTCTGAATCTGACCACCAGGCCTCTAAGAAAACTCGGCTGAAATCGTCAGTGTGCATTCCTGTTAGAAAAGTATGGAAGTTTCGTCGCTCTGTGGCGCGGTCAGGTCCTGGCCTGTGGCCTTTCTGGTAGTTCTGCAGTAGTTGCTCATTCTTCTCTGCATTTCACCAGAGACACACAGTGAGGGGCCTTTTCAAATGCTCCTCGTCCTTGTGTCCTTTCTGAGGTGAGGCTCAGGGCTTCTGCTCAAGCTTGGCTGGGCTGTTCTCTCCTTGCGTCGCTCTGAGTTCTGGACTCTGCAGGCACTGGGGCTTCATCAGCCTTGGCAGAGGGCTCCCCTCCGTCTCTGCATCTGACCAGTATTTCAAGTGCCTTTGGAGCAGAAAAAGATTTTCATGTGCTCATGTGTTTTTATAAAATCTAACATCGTCTTTTTCTTTTGTGGAACATAATTTTGATGTCTTAAGCATCTCCAAGTCTCCAAGGTTACTGAAACTTGCTTCTGTGTAATCTGTTAAGAGTTTCAGTTTTGCATTTTATGCTGAGCCTGTGATGTGTTCTGAGTTAGTCACTGTGAAGAGGAAAAGCCTGTGTCCAGCCCCAGGCCTTCTCAGGGGTGTGGCCTTCTCCTTTGTGAAGGACAAGCTGGCGTGTTGCACGTGTGCCCTGGGCTCTGCCTTACCTACTGCTTTCCGTATATACCACAGTCTCCTGGTTGCTGCAACTTTGTAAAAGGTTGTCAGACTGATGCCAGTCAGACTTCTTTTGGCCCTCTCACTATACCTCGGGTGACATCTGTCTTCCCAGCTGCATTTTTCCCTGTCCCTACTGCCCCGGCACCCAGAGAGAAGCCAGGCGAGCAGCTCACAGACCAGGAGCCACAACCTGGGAGAGGACGACGGCGCTCCCTCAGCTGCCATGAGGCCACCCCAGCCTCCTCAGGATGCCAGCTCTGCTCCCCTCAGAGTCTCCTCTGCTTTGTCTGCTGAAATGCGATCTGTGCTCTGCTTTGCTGGCCAATCGGCTCTGTGTCATGCTGTTTCTGTAAAACTGATGACACGGAGAAGTCTGGAATTTTATCTACAACTGTCACTTTTGACCAGTGACTTTCCTGGCGAGGACAGAGTAGACCACGTTGCTGACTATTGCCCCACAGTTGTAACAGGCCTTGATCTGCCAGCTTATTCATCACTGAGGTGTGCAGTCCCCACAGGAGAGGGCCTCCCTAGCCCTGACATGGCCTAAGTATCCTTGGGCAGCTGGACGCACCTGGAGAGCTACTGTCTCTCCCAGGGGACCAAGGGAATCCATACCAAGCTCCTCCCTCCTCAAGCCAACACTCTGGCTCTGTCTTGAGCCTGACTGAACAGGTCATGGGACACAGGCAGGGCAGACAGGGACCTCACAGCTCTCCAAACTCTTCCACACTTTTCCTTGGAGCTTCTCAGGTTAAACCCCACAACACAGTGTGGCCTGAGTGGGGGCAGCCCCGGCCACAGCAGGAGCCAGGACCGAGGACCCAGTGTGGACATAGACTCACACCATTCAGCCTGTCCTTGAGGTGTCTCAATCTCCCCTTTAAGGAACTCAGCATACGTGGATTAAGGAGGGCACCAGACATGTTCCTCAATGGTTCTTGTGAAGTTTGAACAGCCTTTGCAAGCCATAGTCAGCAACCAAACTTTCGTGTGGAACAACACTTCTTCCCCTCTTCCCCAAGCTCAGAGCCTCTGTGGGCTGAGGCAGGAGGTTAAAAAGAAATAGACGTCAATACTCCAAGTGGTAGTGAGGCAAGAGGTGGCTTAGGGAAAAGCTGGCAAGGGTGGGAGGACCTGGCCACCTTGGAGCGGCTCTCTGGGACTGGCGCTTCCTTCTAGGTTGAACACTAGCTCAGCCGCAGGGTTTCCAGGTACACAATGGGAAAAGGGGGTCGTGTAATTTAACTTATACACAGTGAGTCCCAGGCATACACCCATGGCTCTTTTGAAACCCTTATGCACCCACTCCTAATGACCATATTGTCAGTGACAATGCAGACTTGACCCCCAGTGGGCTTAGGGTGCTGTGACAGTTTTTCCAAGGGCTATGAAGTTTCAAAAACGCCACCTCAGATGGAAGGTTTGAGCCAAGGTGCTCACTGGCAAGAGTTGTACCCCAGATCAAACCCTCAATTCCACCCCAAAACAGAACATTTGAAACTCTCAGAGCCGCCAGCTCCTCTCACTGGCTCCCACTCTGTGACATGGACCTTGTGTCTTCTCTTTAAAGCAAATCATTGATTCTGCTGCTCTCTTGGGCAGCCTGCTTAATTCTTCGTTCAGGTCTTCAGGAACCTGGACAAGACCCAACCTGATAGTGATGTGTTGAGGGTGAGTAGGGAAGGGAGGGAAATGTGGGGAGTCATAGCCCTCTGACCTCTAAGGTCAGCAATTCCTACACATTGTCACCACAGCAGGTACCTGGGATGAAAAGTAGGCATGTCTATTAGTTACATGGCCAGGCTCTGCATATAGGAGGTAGAATCCCTGCTGGGGGAGTCAGACAGGGCCTCACCTAAGACAGTGCTCCCAATGGGGGACAATGGTCCAGACACAGTGCTGAGAACTCAGGTTTCTGATTCCTAACTTTTTAAGGATCTATTTGTCGATTTTTCTTTAAGAATTGCCTACCCCAAGGTCATAAAACGTGTTCGTCCATTTTTTTTCTCAAATCTAATCTTGATCATGGTTTTCTGTATCTTTGTAGTGTCATCGCGTTGTTTTAGGGACACCTAACCAGAATATACAAAGAACTCCTAAAGAAAATGCCACCGAATCAGAAAAGGATATCAGGTTCTACTGCAGCACTACCCACTCCAGTTCTGTTCTGTGATTGTGGTCTAGTGTCACTGAGTCCCAGCAGGGCATGTTGGAGAGAATATTTTTTGCTCTTATTTATTTCTCACGGCTCTTTACTAAGAGTTTTTCACTTTCCTTCCTGATGGTATGTGACCAGCCTGGGAGACAAACGTCTACAGGAATCTGTGGAACAGGTGTGGACAGATGTCCTGGTGCAGCCCTCTGTGATGGCCATTCTTGTTAAAATCTGGAAAAAGTCCAGTCTGAACTCGCACCGATGCACAGACACATAAACCAAATGAGCGAAGCATTTGAAAAACACTGGAGCTCTCTTCTAGCGGAGGACGAAGGCTGAGCAATAAGAAAATAGCTGAAAGCGAAGTTTCAAAGGATGTGCAGTTGGCTTTCAGGCATGAGAGCTTTAAGAATTTTGAGTGCTTGGTGACGTTCATTTCCATCAGAAACACCCAGGTGAGCAAGAAAAGTTAAGCTCCCCATTCTTTTATCTTCCTGCTAACTATTCTCAGAAGAATTTGTAATCCCTTTTTGAAGAGGCTTAAATAGCAAGAATCTTTGTGCAATTGTATTCAAGAAGATTAGGATAACAAGTACCTGGCCACACTCCCGTCACTGTCACAAAGCACGCAGTAGCCAGCAGATAGAAGAGATAGTCACAGGGTGACTGGAAAAAGGAAGAGGGGGGAGCCCAGGTTTTTGGGTCACAGAGATTGCAAATGTTATTAAGAGTTGTTTACATGGTGTCTCAGAGCATCCCAGTTCAGAGCTAGAATGTGCCTGTTCCCATGATGTAGCATGTAGAGTGTTTCACAGGAACACTGGGCTTTTATCACAAGCTTTATGTGAACAGAAACCAAATTTCTGACAAGATCTTGAAACAGAGTCCGATGACCTTGAGCAGTGTCTTCTCTCACAGGAGGCCTCCCGCTCCCTTTCTGCTTGGAACCTGAGTCACCAAGAATTTAGGCAACGTGTAGCTTTCTGGGTAGTGGCCAAGGGAGTCAGCTGCGACTCTGCAAGGTCTGGGGTCAAAGGGGATGTGGAAAGGGAGGCTGCTGAGTGCCCCTTTCTCTTGGTAGCAGCTGAGCCCCACCTGGCCAGCACCGCAGCACAGGAACACATAGCTGCATGGCTCCCAGGGACAGAGGACCCGGATAGGTACCTCCTTGGTGTCGCCTAGTGGGTTGAAACCTGAGTCCAGGCCCTCAGGGAGCTTGGGGAGTCCCTCCTCCCCGAAACCTGCACTGGCTAGTGGAGAAGTGAAGGCTGTAGAGTCCTCATGTCCTGCAGGTGTGATTCCCATCTGTGGTGAAGCCCTGGAATCCTGCAGGGCTCTGCTCAGATTGTGGCTGGGATGTCCTGGGGTGGCTGGCTGCTGTCATCTACTGCTGCTTCGGCACCCAGAGAGGGCCTTACCAGGTCTACTACCCAAAAGCCAGCACGTACAGGGCCTCCACCCACATGGGGACAACCCAGGTGGGATCTAGGGGTGCTCCTCCAGCAACCCAAGCCATAGGTTTTCACTGTCGCACAGCAACTCAGGGATCCCACCCACACCAGTGCAGTGTGTTGACCAACTGGTGACTGACTTAACATGAAGGACCAGGTGTCACCCCACTTGTGTTTCTCATGTGATCAGTCTCAGCAACTTCCACTGCAGCACACAAGTGTACCCATACCATCACCAGCTGGGCTGGCTCTGGGTTGTGGTCACCAACAGCCCATTTCCAGATTTCTCTCTTGTGGTCCCTCACATCCAACATCCACCAAACTTGTTTGTAGGACCTAAGATGGCAGAAATCTCAATGTGGAATGGCTCAGTAAAAGGTTATCTGAATTTTAAATTTCAATAAACATTTTCTAATTTTTACCCAAAATAACTTCAGCAATTATCAATTCTGTGAGTGCAAGGTGAATGTGATTATTTCTTTTCCTTTTGCTAACCCTGTCCATTAGTAATCTTGTTAGTTTTCCCTAACCTGATAGAATAATATCTACTTATTGCTTTTACTGTGTATCTAGTATGCAAATAATAGCCATTATACTTTGTGAAGATTAGGGATGTTAAACACACTTATAACTCCTGCATGTGTATTCTCTACCTGGATTTCTTTAGTGAATTATTTATTTTTTAAAATTTTATTGATTGTTGTTTAATTTCCTTGTGAAGTTACCAGTTTTCTTTTAACACATTAAAGATCTTAACTCTTTATTAAAAAACATGTTTCATCTCCATTTTTGGTATTGCAAAAATATCTTTCACCCCAAAGTAGTTAATTGTATGATGTTTTCTTCCATCAGTATATGGACAGGAACATGGCAAAGCTGTCTGGGCACATGGGCTGGACCTGGCAATCACAAGAGCCCAGGGTAACTCAAGAACCCATATGTAGAACTTCTTGAAAGCTTGGAGTTGTGGATGTGCTCAGCAGACAGGAGCAGCAGTCAGGGTAAGCTGCTACAGTGGCTTAGTTCACAGGGTGGCCCACACCTCATTTCCCAGACAAGGTGTATATTTTCAGTTTTGCTTTTACCCTCTTTTTCTCTTTGTTTAGCCCAGGTTTTCTCTGCATTCTCATTTAGCCTACAGTTCTCAAATAAATCTTGCAGACCATTTTTGGCTTGTCTTGTCCAATTGTTTCTTTGAAGCTTTTGATTTCTTTTGATGGGCAAGCCATTTCTAAAGAAACCACCCCATAGCATTATGATCTGGCTTTTATCTGATTTGTTTTCTTTTCAAAGAATGAAGCCAGCAGCTGTGACCTGCATGACCCATACACCTCCCACCTGAGAGATCCCCAGGCTCTTGGACTGTCGGGCCCCTTAGCTCCTTAGCTCCTCCCTCATGCCACCTGGATTGTTAAGGTCTCTTCCGTCCCTTCCAGACTGCACAGAGTCTGACATCTGTGACATGGCCATCATTCACATAGCGACTATCCCTGCAAGGCCAGATCCCAGCCTGTGTCCCCTGCCTGAGTCCTGAGGACAATTGCCTATGACCTCTGTGTCCTGCTTTCCCTGCAGGCTTGTCATCTGTGTTGCTATCGGGCAGAGCTGGGCAGGCTCAGCTGAGAGGGGCTGTGTTGGCAAAGTAAGGGAGTTGCAGTCAGACAGAAGCAAGTCACAGGGGTGACTTCAGTGAGCAGCAATGTAGTGTTGACTCCAACACTGCCAAGAGGAATTGCCTTTGTCTTCTTCCCCGGAGGGACAGAGACAATGCAGATGCCATTGATCCAGCCAGCAAGTCCGCCATGTAGACCTACTCCAAAGTGTGATGTACTTGACCCTGAGGTGATGGTTAGTGGGGGACTTCTGGAAGGCAATCTTATCATGAAGCTGGAGCCTCAGGAATGGAACTAGTGCCCTTCGGGGCCAGAGGCTCCCAGGCTTTCTTTCTTGTGAGGACACAGGGAGAAGGCAACATCTAGGAAATGGCTCTCACCAGACCCTGCATCTGCTAGCATTCTGGTCTTAGATTTCCAGCCTCAGAGCTGCATCCTGTTCTTTCCTTCTTTGAAGCAGAACATTACTAGTACATTTCAGACATATATAATGATAACAGTGTGGGAAGAAATTTTTGCCAGTTGTTCCTCAGATAAGAGACAAATATCTAAAATATATAGAGAACTGATCAGAACCCCAAATTTAAAGATGCAATCCAAAAATGGGCATTTGAAATGAACAGACACTTCTTAGAAGAAGTAGAAATGGGAAATAAATACATGCAAAAGCGTTCAACATCACTGGTCATTTAAGAGATGCAAATTAAGACAACTCTGAGATTCCATCTCACTCCAGGAAGAATGGCTGTTATCAGGAAATCAACCAACAACAAATGCTGTCAGGGCTGTGGGGAAAAAGGAACCCTTCCCCACTGTTGATGGGAGTGTAGATTGGTGCAAGCACTATGGAAATCAGTGTAAAGATTTCTCAAAACACTAAAACTAAAAGTTCCACTGGATCCAGCTATTTCCCTCCTTGGTATATTCCTGAAAAAATTAAAAGCATCGTATCACAGCAATATATGCACACCCATGTCTACAGTGGCACAGTTTGTAATAGCTAAATATTGGAAACAGGCTAAATGCTCATCCACTGTTGAATGGATAAAGATATGAATTTTAAAAATATATGTAATGGAGTACTACTCTGCCACAGAGAAAGATAAGTTTGAGATATTTCTAGCTAAATGGATGTATCTGGAAGCCATGCACTTAAGTGATAGAAATCTACCATGTTTGAATACTTTATTGTTTCTCTGGTGAATGTCTGTTACTTCTAAGCCACCCTGTGCATGGCAGTTTTTCCTAGCAGCTGTAAGTTACTTCATTCCCACCGTAAGAGGAGGCCGGGTTCCAGACAAGAATGGAACCCCACGTCGCATGGAGGAGGAGGCTGGCCCAAACCATCTCACAATTGTTAGTAGCTGGACCCCGCCTCACACCTGTCCTTGCCAGGGCCTGAATGGCTCTTGGATGAAGTGCTGTAGATTCTGTCTTCCCACCACAGGAAGGCCATGGGCTGGTGCCAGCAGGAAGCCTCTCAGCAGAGGAGGCTCCTTTGTAAATCTGGTTGGATGCACTTTGGGGCTCTTTCCTCATTATGGAGATATCTTAGGAAAATGCCTAAATCAGGTAGTACTAGAGGTCAGGGATTTAGCTCAGCAGTGCTGCGCCTGCCTTGCAAGTGTAACATTCTGAGTTTGATACCAGGTACCAAAAAGAAAAAAAAAATAAATCAGGCAGAAATGGATCTGATTGTCTTGGACAGCGAAGCTCACATCCATCCCAGGCTCCCAATGCCCACGAGTGCTTCTCACCATGAGTAGAGTTGGGCAGGTGGGATTACATTTTGCAGAAAGAATGGAGTCACTGAACTATAAAGCATTTTATTGCTTATGATGGGCCTGTGTCCTGCTCTGTCCCGGGCAGGCAGACTCTGCTGTGGGGGACTAGGGACTGGCACCACTTCCCGGTCTCTCCCCACGTGGGGCTCCGGTGGCCTGGACACTGGGCATGTCACATGTCACAGGGCTTTTCCTGCAAGTGTGTGGCCAGGGCATAGCTGGTCCTCCAGGCTGGACTGGCAGCACAGTTTTGAGTCAGATCACCCTGCAGAACCCCAGGGGTGCCGTGTGGCTCCAGGAGGTGCTATGTCGCTCCTTCCTCTAAGGCTTGGGACAGGGCTCCTTGAGTGGATTCAGGGGGTCAGCATTCTTGGGGCCCTGGACTCCTGGTGCTCCTGAAGTGAGCCTTCTGCGTGATGCTGCAATGAAAGGAAGGGAAAATCCAGGCAGGAAAAGCTTTGCAAAGGTGTGGTGTGTAATGACACAAATAGGATCATGGTGTTTGGGGGCCATTTTCAACATGGTATGAGGAAACTGAAGGGGCCACATGGTTGGGAAACTGTGCCTCAGGCCCTGAGGACCCCCTCCCCAGCTCTCCGGGCCTCACCTTAGACACAGTGAAGGTATCCTGCAGCTGCTTGGCATTGGGCTGAGGGTGACCTGCTCGGTTTCATAGGTGATCATTTTTAAAATCCCACATTTCATTGCTTTTGTTTTAGGGTGTTGGGAAAATGAGACTGCGACACAAACAAAGCAAAATGGCCTCGTGCGAACTTCTCCTCCTGCCTCAGCTCATGCTGAGTGATGGAGCCTCCGTGACCTCGCCCTGGACCACAGGGTCACTCCAGCTTCTGGTGGCAGGTTTGCAGCTGAATACCAGCTCAGAGAGCCCCTGAGGTTAATGGGAGCCACAGAGCCAGTGGGTACCAGGGTTCAGCTTTCCTACTCTGGCCCCATTGTACTTTGGGACCCAGAGTGGACTGGGCTGGGCTGGAAGTACCCAGGGCATCGTTGGCCATAGCAATGAAATTTGTCATGTTCCCTCTAAATCTTAAATCTCTCCTTCTCTCTGTCTCTGTCTCTGTCTCAGTCTCTCTCTCTCTCTCTCTCTCTCACACACACACACACACACACACACTCACACACCATCAGTACAGACTCATCTTTACAAAAAATAGAAACAGACTCATGTAGGAAGAAAAACAACATTCTAAAACTATGCTTATACTGCAGAGAACACCCAAGGCTCTGAGGCTCCTAGATGGCCAGGCTGGGACTGAGCTCTGAGACCTTCCCAGGTGACATCACAGTGGGTGCTGGGGACACACCTGGGACCCACAGGCAGGAGAAAGCTCAAAGCTCAGCACCCCTTCTCCTGGCTCCAATGGAGAACGCAGAGGGGAACCGGCTCCTCAGTTTCTGGGGGATCCAGCCAAACATCGTCTGCCTGCTGAAAGCTACACCTCATAGACCATTGCAGAGGCAGTGGCCGGGGAAAGCCAGGATGGATGGAGGTCACAGGGAGGATGGAGAGGAAGAAGGACAGAGACATGGGGAAGGGGAAGAGGCTGTTCTTCACTCTTGTGTCTAGAAACATCTAGCCAAGCAACACCTCATGACCATCATAGAGCCAGTGAAGCTTTCTGACCAGCTCAGTTGCCACCTCGAGGCGAGGCAGGCCCAGCTTCCCAATTTTGGAAAGTGCAGAAATACTCTTTGGATCAATTTTTATTTGGAAATTTTCAAATACATCACAGAAATCATAGACCTAATTAATTTCAAATAGCTCATCTGGGGAGACAAATTTTTTTTTTTTTGGTTTCTGCAGATACTTTCTGAATGTGTTTAGGCACAAGTAGTTCCAATTCTTCCATATTCAATGTCAGTGAACTCAATTCCTAAATTTTTGGATTGGGTTACAGTGTATTATATTCTTTAATTACATACAAAATCTAGCTAGCAGGTTTTGGTAGAAATTATACTATCACGCATAGGTTAAAGGATACAATATTTGTTTGTTTATTGAGACAGGGTCTCACTTTGTAGTTCAGGCTGGCCCTGAGGTCACTATGAAGCTCAGGCAAGCCTTGAACTCAGCGATCCTCCTGTTTCTGCCTCCCAAGTGCTGGGATTACAGGCGTGAGCCACTATGCCCAGCACTGTGGTATGTGGTATTGATTGCTGGTGGGTGTGAGTCACCACGCCCAGCATTGTATGTGGTTACTGGGGCTCAAACTCAGGACCTTGCACTTGCTAGGCAGGCGCTGGAACCACTGAGTTAAATCTTTGGCCAAAGATACAATATTTAAAACATTTTAAAACTGGATAGCGAACATCTGAAATACATGGTTTCAAAGCCCAGTCCATGCTGGAGGGTACTATATTATCTCCCTTTTGCAGAATAAACTCCACCACAAACATAAATAAATCCTACTCTCCACCATGGTGTGACCTTTAAAGTTGACTGACCAGGATGTCTGTGAAGTAAAATTGGCTTATATTTAAAATACAACATTAGAACTGAAGTGAATTCTGGAAAAGACTGTCCTATTTGCCAGCCCTTGAGCCAGTCCTACTCTGATTAAAGCACGATTTAGATTCTTGCCAATCAGTTCAAGCTAGGACTGAACTCATATTTTAAAGAAACCACAAAACCAGAACAGCATGACTGAGTAATTTCCTGGCCAAATCCTGGGTTTGTCCTGGACCTACTCCCTCCTTAGGTGATCTGGAGGTGGGGGGACATTCCATCTCTGGGGGAGGGGTGTGTGTGTGTGTGTGTGTGTGTGTGTGTGTGTGTGAGACATGTCCAGGCCTGAGGTGCCAAAGCAGGTGGTCCTGGCAACGTGATCTGAGGCCTCTGATAGCTTTCACCCTTGTGAGGGATCATGGGAAAGAGCCATCTGTGGGCCAGATCAGTTATACAAGGTGACAGAGAAGGTGAGGGAAGAACACAGGTTCTGGGTTCTATCACCAGGTGCCCATCAGCCCACCTGGGTCTAAACTTCCTTATATGCTATAGCATTTGTTGTGTTGTGTTCTCTGTGGGAAAAGCTTTCTTTGCCTGTAGTGAGGCCTTCTTGGCTGAGACTAATGAAGTTCGAAAATCAGAGATTTCATGGACTAGTATTTCATTTGTTTTGGTTCATATTCATAGGATATTGTTATTAAGCCCTTGTTGAGTTATTTTTCAAGATCTGCTGTGTTATCAAAAATTACCCTCAGACCGTGAGTTTTTCTAGGTCAAGCATGGTCTTTGCAGCTGATGTCCCCTTTGTAGTCCCCTGCGTGGCTGCTCCATTCTGTTTGGTGCTGGCCATGACCCTTCTACCTCCTCTCCTGGCTCTTTCAGGGCTCTATAAAGCAGGAAGGCAAGGGCAAGCTATCAGAGGCCTCAGATCACATTGCCAGGTTCACGCTCCTTGTTTTCATTCCTTCACCGGCCTAGGTCGTTTGTGGTAATGGAGACCTATGTGTTACAAGCTTTGTCAGGAACCTGGGACACAACTGTGCTGCCACCAACCTGAACATGCCCCTGGTGTTGGACCTGGGGACAGGGCTCTTCTCGGGCTGGTCCAGTCCCACCCATTCTCTCCGTCACAGTGCCTCTGTTCATCCCTTCAGATGTTTCCCACTGCTGGCTCCCCCACAGAGTGCCCAGTGTCAGTGAGGGCAGGGTTGCCAGTGCTCTGAGGCATGGGAAAGGCCATACCAGTGGCTCGTGATTGATAGTGACTCATGGTTTTCAACTTGTGTCTCCTGGCTATGCCACAAGCTCCAAACTGTGTCTAGCACAACTCTTGGCTTAGAGATTGTGGTCTAAACATGGAGGGACTCTCACCACGTCTCATACTGCTGCTCGGCGGAGAAGCTGGGTTAGTCCAGCCCCATCTGATAGCTTCCTGAACTCCAGCTCAGGGCTCCACACCCTAGAGGGGACATTCCCAGGCCAGGCTTGGGTTGCTCCTCATCTCCAGAGAACAAAGGAGAAGCACCTCATCGCCCACCCAGGAAGCCTCCAGCTGTGGACGTGGAGCCAGCTTAGGACAGGGGACACTGTGTGGCCTGACCTCTGGGAACAAAGATGCCAGACCACCCATGAGAGGTTGGCCTCAAGACCTGGGTCTCTATCTGCCACACACTTGAGTCTGTCCCTGTCCCAGGCCCACACCAATCCTCCGTAAAGATAGGCATGGGTCTTGCTGATGACAACAGGACACCAAGGGACAGGAGCTGGGCCGTCTCCGGAGCTGGTGTGGTGAAATCAGGGCAGGTGACCCCAGAATTCACTGCTCAGGCCACCAAACCCAGGGGGGGTGGAGACAGGGAGAGCCCAAGAGAGGCTGGGTCTGAATCCCCAGTGACGGTGACAAGTGCACAGCCGTTTCCTGGGGCTGCCCCTGATTCTAGTGATCAGGCATCACATGTCCCGCCTCCCTGGAGGGTGTGGGTTGGTGCAGCCTGTGAGCTATGAGGTCAGCACGGTGAGGGAAGGGGCAGTTGCATGGGGTTTGCCATCACTTATGCAGAGGGTTCTTGGCTGGTAACTACAGGGAACTGTGAGGTTAATAGACATGCTTGGAAATAATGAGCAAGGACGGGGTCCCTGCTGGAGAACCCACAGTCAGCAGTGGCCACAGATCGGCCACACATCCCATCCTCTTCCCAGTGGAAACATCCCTTGCTGGTCCCTGTGTGCTTGTGTCATTGGCCAGACTGGAAGATGTGTCTGTCCCTGACCCTGGACTTCCGGGGAATCCCTGTGTCAGGGAAGTTGTCCCCATGGACCAAGGCCAACTAGCCCATCCACGTGGTGCTGCAGCAGAGGAGGGGGCAAGGCTGTCACGGGTGAGGAGAAAGTGACTTCTCCAACAGTGTTCCCAGGTGTCTGACACACAGGGCTATGCCTTGAGGCCCGAGATGACATAATGCAATGTTCTGTTTTTGTTTTTAAGTCCACACCTGCTTCTGAGTTTACCTATTAGGAAGGGCGGTGCTATTCACAGCTCTGCACCGGGCTTTCCTGGGCCTCAGCATCTTCCACAGCCTCAGGAGCCCCTTGTTCACACCAGCGCATGACCACAACACACCTACAGAGCCCTTCTCACGCGGGACAGAGAGGACAGAAACAGATGGCCTGAAGGGCGAAGGACTGAAATGCTGCACATCCATGGCATGGAGACTGCAGACGGGAGCAGATACAATTCTGGGTGCTGACCCGCTTCTGCTCAGTCCCTCTCCCAGGATGCTGGGGCCTGGCTGCCTGGCTGATATTCTGTGTCCCTGCCTGAACCCACGTCTTATGTCTCTGCCACCATGGTCACCCTGAGCTAAAGGGCAGAGGCTGTCCTGCCCTCAGACCCAGCACTGCAATGGTGACCAAGCACTGTGAATAGTGATGTCTACCACTGCCCCGGCCACTGTGGCACCTGAATCCCTGGGCAGCAGCCTCCTCTCTCCTCAGATTGTGAGTGGCCAGGGATGCCCTGAAGCTGGAGCTTTGCTCCAAAATAAATTTTACTTCCAGTTTTTAAAGTAGTGCAGGGCATGGGAGGAAAATCAGAAAACAAAAGTCCTACCCAAGAGCATTTCCTTCTGTTTTTCTTTTTCTAGCCTGGTAAAAATTCATGCCTGTTTTCTGTCCTGCCAGCCTTCGCAAATGCATTCATGGGGCACAGGCACCTTCCAAGAGTGTCTACCTCAGACTCCTCTGCCTGCTGTGTGCCCCCTGTGGCCTTCCTTTGGAAAGGACGGGAACGTAGTCACCTCTACTCTGACGTCCGGCCTGGCAATTGTCTTCTCTTTTACAAGTGTTGTCCTTCATGCAATACGGCTCGAGTCATTTTCTAGAATAGCGTTCTCAGGTATGGAATGAATGACACGAGGATTATGATTTAAAAACAGTTGCTCACTTCCAGGACCTCCTGCCTGAAGAAAAACATCCTTTAGATTCCCCCTCTAAGGTAAAAATTGACTCGAGCAGATGTTTTCCAAAATTGATGTTTCTGAGCAAAGTCACAACAGTATTCAAAATGCATAGTTTTAATTTGCATAAAAACGTGGAAATTACAACTTCTGACTCATGGCTGAGCCTGGTTCCTTTAAAATGAAGGGACAGTGGCATCTAGTGATTCCCCAGGTGCACCCAGCTCAACACACTTGAGTGTAGACTCACACACACACACAGACACACACACTGTGGGAACTCACACTCACACTCATAATGCCACATATACATTGGTGAGCTGAGTGGGGGCAGATGCCCATGTAAGCGGATTGTAGAGGGGCAGGAGCAGCGGGAGGCATCGCTGTCCTGTCATCGTGGTGTCCTCCTCAGTGTGCGATGTGGCCGTGGCTGCTCACTAGAAATTCAAACATGCTGGCCTTAGACTTCTGTCTGCTGATGCCGGAGCTCTAATGTGCAAGCCTTGTGCACACGCCCACTCCTGTGCTCATATGGGCTCACACACGTTCAGATGCTCTTACACACACACACACACACACACACACACACACACACACACACACACACCTTTTCTCTGCCTTGGGCGTTGCTTACTTGTTCAAAATCAGAAGCCCTGAAGCAACAGTAGGAGCTCACTCACACTGTCAAGATGGCTGGTTTGTTGAAATGGCAAATGCATCCCAGGTCCTGTGGGTAATACTAATTCTCAGAGTGCTGAGATAATCTTTGGTTTAAACTCATCCACTCAAAAAATGGTGTTTAGGGTTATGAACTGACCTGAGGGTCATTTTCTCACACTGTAAGCTGTGATTTTCTTCTCCAGCGTTAGAAATTGACCCTGCTGTGGCTGAGATCCTGATTGTCCAGGCTGAGCCCGGTGCCCTGGCCAAGCATGGCTGAGCCCAGAGCCGCAGGAGGCATGAGGCCGTAGGGCCCGGGAGCTCAGATCTCCCCGAAGACACCTCCCTGCGCACTTCCTGTGAGCTGGGCTGTTTATTTGACAGAAGTGGCCTCAGCCCATCTGAGATTTGTTGGAAGGGGCTGCCTCTTTGCTTTCTGAACAAAAATAACTCCTTGGCTTTATGTAACTAAACCCATCCTGAAGGCAGAGGGCGGCCGGCCTCACCTTTTCCTGGGTGTATTCCTGGAGAGGGTGGTGCACGTAGACTTAACCATTCAGGGGCAATGTTCTGTCCCCTATCCTGTCCCGTCCTGTCCTGTCACAGGCTGCTCTATAATCCCGGCACAATGGGAGGCTTAAGCAGGAGGACCATAAACTCAAGGCTTGCCTGGGCAGCTTAACAACTTAGGGAAACTCTGTCTCAGAATAAAAATGCAAAAGGTCTGGGTGTGAAGTTGAGTGAAGAGATTCTGGGCTCAATCCTCAGTACTGAAGAAAACCACACACTCATGTGGAGAAGATGAACGAAATGGGGGAAGAAGAGCCATTGAGGCAGCAACAGTGGTTGCTGTTAGGGTGGAGCTGCTTGTGGGACTGCTGCATAGGGGAAAGGCGCTCGGGCTTCCGTACCTCACCCTGTAGGACAACTGGTGGATACCGTGTGACCAGCAGGTGCTCGGCCTGGGACTTTCTGCTTCCTGAGGCGTGTGCAGAACTTCCCAGACCCATAGCCTTGGCCCCTTGAGGGCCTGGCAAAACAGAGAGGGATGCCATCAATGTCCTGCAGGATTGGAAACTGAGGCACAAGGGCGACAGTGAGGAAGGCAGTCCACTCCAGCGTGCCCTGCTATGGTTTTCAATAGCAGAATGGAACTAACACGCCAGTATCTAACGGATTTCTGAAGTCCACATGCAAGTGTGAACGGGGTCCTTCCGACTCCCAAGAGAACCTCTAACACAGGGCTGGTTTCTTGATGAACAGAAAGGCCATTTCCATGAGGTCATGGAGTCTGTTCCTTGGAAAAGACAATTGCTTTATCTTAGGAGGAAGGATGTTGGGCGAGCAGGGACAGTTTGGCTCTCATTTGCGTCGGCTGATCTGTTTCCATGTACAAACAGAGGATACCCCACATCTAGCCCCCGCCTCCCAGGTGCAAGCTATCTCGGTCATTCGTGATTCTTTAGAGATGAAAGAGAAGCTGAGCCCTTAAACAGAGAAAACCAAAATCCCCTCTTACTGTAGGCTTTAATTATTCCAGAGAGCAGAATATAGGAAAAGAGGGTCACTTTAGAGGGGCCAGAGGGTTCCTCTGTGTCCCCAGAAGCTCCTGTGTTGGAACCTCAGTCCCTCGGTCCTATGTCTGTTTTGTTGGAGGTGGGGACTCTGAGGAACGATCAGGAAAGCTGATTTGTGACGGGGACCTGGGATGGCATCAGGACGGCTTCACGAGAGGAGGAAGAGAGACCCAAGGTGCAGATGGCTGTGTCCCCCATGTGCTGCTGAGGTCCTGAGGCAGCAGGGAGGCCTCGCAAACGCCTGGGGGATGTAGCCTCTCAGTCTCCAGAGCCCTGGGCCTCGTCAACTGATCTGGGACGTTCTACAAAATGCCTGAATTTCAGTTTGAAGTTCATCACAAGAAAGGAAGTCTGAGAAACAGTCACGGAGCAGAGGCCGCTGAGGACACTTTGAAGAGATGTCACCCGGTTCTCAGGGCACCCGGGGCTGAGCAAGGGCCCGAGGGAAACTAGTACAGACAGAGACGGTTGTGCTTCTGCCAAGATAGACTAGAAATGCTTCTCTCCGTCCCTCCTGCATGGTCGCTTGCACCCAGATCTCGAGTGTAGGACAGACAGACATCAGGAGAAGAAGGGGTGAGGGCGAGCCTGGGCCTTCGTCCCTCACAAGACAGAGCACCCAGTCCTGGAGTACGAGGCCAGCAAGGGTCCCTGTTTTTGTAGCCATTTTTATCAAGCTGAGGATGAATCATTTCACTCCTGTCCCGAGCATTTTGATCATGAACGGGTGCTGAATTTTGCCAAATGCCTCCCATGTTGATAGAACTGTGTGTGTGTTTTTTTAAATCCGAGTCTGTTCATGTGGTAGATCACACTGACTATATTGAGTGAACCCTGGATTCCGGGAACAAAAATCTCCACTTAGTCATGCCATGTGATTAGTTTTCTAAATTGCTAAATTCTGTGTGTGGTTTTTTTTTTTTTAAATTGTATCTATATTTACGAGGGGCATTGTTTCCTTCAGATGATCTCCATCTGGGCATAGGGTAACAATAGGGTAACATAAAAGCAACTGGACCAGAAACCTGTCCCTTTTACTTTTATTCTTTGAGCAAGCGTTCAGAGTTCAGGTTCAAGGGGAGAAGAGCAAAGCCTCCAGGGTCTTCTTCACCGGGCAGCCGCTCGGGAATGGGGGTGTTCACTCTTGAGGGCTCCTTAGAGAACACCTGCCCAGGGAGGGGCAGATTGCTTTGAGCCTCACTTCCCCAGTTTGCTAGTGTTGTCTCTTTGTCCCTAACTGTGTGCTGTCCAGTGCCCTCGCTGTCTGTCACAGAGGCTGACAGAACCCGGTTATCCTCCATGGGGAGGGTGGGCTGATGTGTGCTGGGTGTCCTGTGCCCCGGGCACTGGTACTTTATGTCTTGTCCTCATCTTCTGGTGTCTCTGCTTAATATTTTAAAGATTTCTTGTTTTCCCTGTTCCTCTGCCTACCACCACCTGTGGGATAGGAAACAGGGCATCTGAGGATGAGCGGGTGACAATGAAGTGGGTCTGGGAGGAGGAGGGAGGTGAGGAGGGTGAGTCACCTGAGCCCCCCGGCATGGAGCGGGGAGGGGGAAGGACAGGTCAGACCTCTAGGGTCAGGCGAACTCTTCCCTTGGCGGACTGATTCAGGAAGCACTCCGCTGCCAAGCTGCCCTGGGCTGGCCTGCCCTGCGCTTTCTCATTGTGCAGGAACCCACAGGGCTTGACCCACCTCTGCCACCCCCTGCCACCCTCTTGAGGCCAAAATGCAGACCCAGCCTCATGGCGGGGTTCACAATGTGTACAGAAAGAAGTTTGAAACCTTTTTTTTTTTTTCTGTTGGTCATTTCTTCTCTTACTTCGTGTGTTCATATGGGCCTGTTCTGGGCTATAATCATGGCGGTATTTCAAAATGGAATAAAAAGTTTTAAAGAATGCTAAACAATTTAACAAAGCAATTTACTTGGAAAAAAAAAAGTCTTTTGACCATGAGGCTGTCTTTTGGTTAGGAAAATAATATTCTTTAGCATTAGGAAATGTGAGAATATTTGCACAAAAATAAGACAGTCTTAAACCATGGACAGTGCAAGTGGGGCCCCTATGGTGCCATGAACTCCCTGTGGCGGCAGAGAGAACACCTAGGATGCTGCGACCTTCACCAGAGCCCCCATGTCACGCTTCCCCATCCCGTGTCCTGTCTCCGGGCCGTTCGCCTCCCGTGCAAGCCAGCCTGGGCTGACGGCCCCTTCCCACCTGAATGGGCTTCTGGGGGCCCAGGTCTTCCCTGTCTTCTGGTTGGGATTCTGGGCAGGGCTGAAGGAGAAAAGGAAGGATTTCTTATTAGCCATGTCACCAAAGGGGTGTTTCTCCACATGTGTACATGGGGTTGTTAGCGTGCCTCTCGTTCCCCTGCATGGGACCCACACAGAGGGCCACAGTGTACTCCGGACAAAGAGTGTGTGCTGCCCTGGCCTCCAACATGGGCGTTCTGTGGGATGGTCCGATGGTGGTATGAGCCTGTTTGCTTGCTGCCCCCCCCAATAGTATCTCTGAAACAGGAAAGTTTTCATTCCTTTCCTGAGGGCTGGGGATACTAAGGCTTAGCCCCAGCTGCAGAGGGAGTCCACCACCCCTCCAGCCCCTGGGAAGGGAGAAAGGAAGAAAGACAGAAAAACAGCCCCAGGGAGAGACAGAGAAAGAAGAGGGGCTGGGAGAGGATGAGAGGGAAGTGGAGGCACAGGACGCAGGAGACTGAAATTGAGATAGGGCGGGAGGCTGGACCTAGGTAGGAGCAGGCAGGTGGGAAGCAGGCTCCTGCAGAGCTTGATGCCACCTTGGGAGGGCTGAGAGAAAGATTTTGAGAGAAACATTTATGATCTGAATCTTGCATTTATCATTTTAATATTTCTCAAAATATCTTTGTTGCTTGGAAGCAAACCCCTGAGGCCCGGCCCCAGCCTGCTGGGCTACTCTACGACTTGGGTGTTAAGAAGCCCTCAGGGTCACCCTGATGCTAATCAAACCCAGCTGGGAAGCTGCAGCACGGGAGACTCATGGAAGCACGCCTCCATGAGAGTCCGAGCACAGCCAGAATGCTGGTCGGGCAGGGGGACTGTGGGGATCGTGGGGGATTGTGGGAGCTGCGGGGCAGGGCACAGGGACTTGTGGGGACCGTGGGGCTCTGGCCACAGCTGAGTGTCCTGCCTCGGTTTCACTATCTTCCTAGGGGACCCACGGAGAGCCTGTCGAGGCTTCTGGAAATCACTAAGTGGAAGGAAGCCAAGCCTTTCTCCTGGTATGTGTTTAAAATTTCCCAAGCTGTGGTCACATTTCAGAAAGAGCTTGAGAAAAACACCCTCGTTTCTCTGATGTTGATCTTGGTGACACGATGTGGCCTGGGCAGAACTGCAGCCAGCCCAGGGCGCTGCCCACAGCCTCTGCTGACCCCTCCACCAGTGCCCTCTCCATCCACAGCATTCTATTACTGATCTGACCCCAGGGTACGAACCAAACCCTGCTCCCCGAGTGAGGGACCCTCCATTGCTCCACAGTGCAGCTTTCAAGTGCATTTTCCTAGTTTCAGAGGGTGTCCCCCGAGGCCAGCGATGCTTCCCCGCAGAGAAAAACAAACCATTCCTTGAGACATTAGGGTCGATGTCCTAACGCAGAACCACCTCGATGACAGGCAACAGTGGACCCTGGGTCTTCATAGAGCTGACTGTGGCTCCTGATGACACCCACAGAGAAAATACACCTACCTGTGCCTGGGGTCACGAAAGGGGGCAATTTATAGGCTGCCCTGTGGGCCCTGGGCTTACAGAGGATGCATCTGGTGTGTTCCAGGCCGTGCCCAGCCCGTCACCTGCTGTCACCAGACTCCTGGCCCTGGGATGCCAGGGTGACATTGGTGGCACCTTCCCTTGGCCCTGTGAGCTCTGACAGCCTGCGTCCCAGCTGAGGGTGCTGAAACCTGTAGGACACTTGGGGTCTGTTTGTCCCCCGGGCCCTGATGGTGCCGCTGACAAGTGAAATTGTCTTCCTTTCCCCTTTCCCTGGTGGGGAAAGCCCAACAGGAGCTGCTGGAAAGCAGAGGCAGGAGGTCACTGAAGCTCAGCTGGCTGTGGCCGGCATCAGCCACTCTGTGGGAAGCGGTCATCTGGTTCCTACAGCAAAGGACAGTACTGAGGGCTTTCAGGCCGTGTCCTCCAGGACCCGTACCACGGCCCCTCCTCCTTCTTGCCTTGGCCTCTGCGAGACCCCTGAGCCCTTTTCTCCTAGCACCTCATTGCCTCTCACTAGCTCCCGAGATCCCCCCCGCCCCCAGTCCTGAGGACTAGATCCAAGGCCTTTGCCCTGAACTACATCCCAGACCATTTTCATTCTTTACTTTGGGACTGTGTCTCACTAAGTAGCCCAGTTAGGCATGAACTCGTGGTCTCCTGCCTCAGCCTCCCAGAGTGCCTGCTACATGTAGTGGGCCGCATACTGGTTTCCTCCATGACTGTTCAGGCTGTGGCCTTAGTGAGACAGTCTGTGTGTCTTCCTTGAAGAATCTAGAGACTCTGTCCTAATTCACCCAACTTGCCTCATGTGACCAGTGCAAAAAATCACGATGAAATATGATTAAAATTTGAATTTTTAGTTGTCTTTCTTTTATCCATTTCTTCATGAACTAGTTTTGGAAAGTGATATTTTCCTAGGATTTTGACCATTTCCTTCTCCACGCTTCAAAACACAAATGTGAATTTTGACCGCCTGGTTCAGTACACTGTGGTCACCCACGCTGGGGCCCTGCAGAGCCTGGAAGGACAGGGGTGTCCTCTGTTGTCACCACGGCACCCTGTGCCAATTCCGAAAGCTCCTCTCCTGCATCCCCGTGGTCTTGGTTCTATTTACATTTCACTGAGCTAAGCAGTTTTGTGCATGTTATTTTTATTTTTAACTTCTCTTCCATGCATAATCACTTGATAGAGGATCATTCTTAGATTTCTGATGTTTTTTCAGCTTTCTGGCATTAATTGCTAAAATTCACCCACTGAGTAGCAGTGGAAAGGTAATGGCTGTGCCCCACTTGTTTTCCAGCTGAGGAGGTACAGGAACCCCTCCTGGCACAGCAAGGGGCACTGGGGCCCTGCTATCACCCTAGCTGCTTTGCTCTCATGGCGTCCCCAGTGTTTCCATCTGCCGGGAAAGAGAATCCTCTGATAGAGCACGGATGTCCCTGTGCAGGCGGGGGTGGCTTTCTCCTGCTCGCTGTTTCTCTCCCTGCCTGGGGTGTACACCAGGGGAAAAAAGGGGGAAAGACAGCTTCATCCCTGACCCTGGTAAGAAAACACTTTATTCTCTGTGGCTCGAGCCTGAGTTGCGGTGAGTGTGCCCAGCATCCTGGAAAGGTGGGGGCTGGTGATGGGCGTGTTGGGCCTGTTCCCAGGCTGTGGTCTCCCAGGGCACTGCCTGTGGGTTCCAGTGATGGGGCCATTGGTGGCTTGGGCAAAGGGCTGTCATTGCACATGGCACAGACAGTGGGAGAAGCCTGGGCCCCGAGTCAGCATGACTCCATCCTAACTCAAATGTGCCATTTAGATGTCAGCCTGGCTGGGCCTTCGGTCACTGACAGACATTTCTCCACCCAGGATGTGGGAACGCCAGCCCTGCCCTTTCCCATCTTAGGGGAGAGTCACAGTGGGGACAGACGTGGAGATGTGAAGGTGTCACAGAGATGCAGGCAAAGTGCCACTTTAGGCAAGTGATGTAAATCTTCTCTAGTTCTATACACCAAATGAGAATGATACTTCCTTCTCCCCAATTACCTACTTTTGAGAAGATAAATAATATTTTTAAAGACTAAAGGGAAAGAAACTAATATTGGCAATTAGTAGGTAGTGAAGTTGAGGTTCTAACTGAAATATGGCCAGCACAAAAATTCTGCTCCCCAAAAATGCAATGCCTCACCCCACCCTATCATCCAATCACAGAGCCTGGAACATGTGCCCAGAGCACCTGGAAAGATGATCAATAAAGAGAGGCTACTCCACCACCAGCTCTGGTGCTTGGGGACTCCGGAACAACAGAAGCATCAGGGGAGACAGGTAGGTAGACCCACAGACAGATGAATCCGTAGACTGACTGATGGCTGCATGGATGAGAGGCAGTTTCTTAGGGAACATGCCCAGCTCAGTACAGAGGCCAAGGGGTCCCGCAGTTGGCTGTCCAGGAGCTGGAGACCCCGGGAAGCTGGAGACCCAGGGAAGCTGGCAGCGTGGCTGGTCTGTGCTCGAGGCCTCAGAGTGGGAAAGGTGACATTCCAGCTCTGTTTCCCCCAGAGCTCCCAGGCGGGGACTGAGACAGTGGTACAAGCCCTGGAGCCTAGGGTAGGAGAAGAAGGGTGTCCTGCTTCAGGAGAGGAGAGTGGGTTTGCCTTTCCCTACCTCCTGGTTCTCTCTGACCCTCTGCCACCTCTGCTGTGACCTCAGACAGTCCCTGCTGAGTCCACAGGGCAGCACCTCCCTGGCAGAGACAACACAGTCGGTCACCTCGATGTCCCACACCTGTTCGAGGTGACGTGCAGACTACCAGTGTGCATTAATGCAGGACATGGATTTAACAGACCTACTTGCAGGTCTCTGAGGAGACCTGTGTGTGTGTGGCTGCTATGACCTGGAGCCCTAATCCCCGAGGTGATGTCACCTTGGGGATGCTCGGTGGAGCCAATAGGAGGAAGGCGTATTTTCCAGGCCAGCACACAGCAAGAAAGCAGCTGTCTGCGAGGCAGGAAGAGGGCCTCACTGTGGGACCCAGTCACGCTCTTGCCTGGCCTCAGATGTCCTGCCTGTGAGAAATCACCACTTGGTGTTTACTGAGCCCGGTCTGCAGTACCTTGGCACAACAGCCCAAGCTGGCCATGATGTAGCCAGCTTCCTTGCCCACAGCTGAGCTCGTGGATGACAGCACACTTTTGACTCAGGTTCCTGTGCGAGACCAGAGGCAGTGGGAACCTCAGGGGCCTTTTCCCCAGGAACTCTATAGTCTGGCACCAGACCGGCTGACAGCAAGAGGGACAGATGTGTTCCCGTCTCCAGCCAGAGCCTCACCCAGAGCTGCCTGGCTCCAGCTCCAGCCTGTCTCTAGAGAACCTAAATAATAATGTGGGACAGTAAGTGGATACACTGATCCTGATCAGAACATGTCACAGGAACCCCTCTGGGCTGTGCCATCCAGTTTGATGGCAAAGCTGCAGAAGTTTCCTTGTTGAAGGAAAAGCATGAGATGCAAGATGCGCTCAGCATTGTTTTAAAATTCATGGCACCATGGAGAAGCACAGCTGGAGATGTCTCTGAAGATGTTTATTTCCTTTAGTCATGGACACGTGCATGAACTCCGCATACTCAGACTCTCTTGCTTTTTAGAATAGTCTGAGGGTAAGCAAATTACATGATTTCAACCCTCTGCTTCAACCATCAAAAGCATCGTTTCTCTTCGTTGGTTCCACACTGGCCTCCTCTTGGCAGGACCAACCAAACAGCTGGACATGGGGGTCCCTTCCTGGGGAGGAGCAGGAGGGCACCCCGGAAAAGAAGTCAGAAGAAATCACACCGTGAGCTATAAAGAGCACAGCTGTCTTGGTGCTCTTTTTCTTTCTTTCTTCTTCTTTTTTTTTGGTAAATTTTATTTTTACATTATATATACACATCACAATTACACTTCATATTGAGAATTTGTACCACTACATGACACAACTTAATTCTCATTTTCCCCCTCCCCTACCACCCCTACTTCCCCCACCCCTATATACACAAGCATTGTTTCCCTTTTTTAACATTAACTTTTTCTTTCTTCATTATTTACCCCTATGCCCCATTACCCTTTGAATATTTACTATTTCACAATATCAACGATGCATTCTAGAATACATTTATAACTTCAGTTTCTCATATCAGAGAAAATATATGATCTCTGTACATCTGTGACCTATTTATGTCACTTGTGAGTGTGTCCTGAAGGCACATCCATTTGAGTATAAATGATTCAGTCTCATCATTCTTTATGGCTGAGTAATACTTCATTTTATTAAAAAAACCAAACCACATCTTCTTTATCCAGTCTAGAGTTGATGGGCATTTGGGTTGTTTCCAAGATTTAGCTATCACAAACTGAATGGTGCACTTTTTTTGTTTTTGTTTTTGAGACAGGGTCTCACTTTGTAGTTCAGGCTGGCCCTGAGCTCACTATGTAGCCCAGGCAAGCCTCGAACTCAGCAATCCTCCTGTCTCTGCCTCCCGAGTGCTGGGATTACAGGCATGAGCCACCACGCCCGGCACTGGTGTACTTTTTCTAAACACTTTTCCTGGAGAAGTTTCCTCACCCTGAACAAATGCTGTGGCCAGGGAGGCTTCCTCTCTAGTGCAGGGTGAAAGTTCTCACCCTTGAACTTGGGCATGAGGAAAACCCTCCCCTCTTCCTTCACTCTCCTGGGAAGCTCAGCAAAGCTTCCATTACCAACGAGACAGTTGACCACGGTGACATTGGTGAAAGCTGCACTCTCTCAACAAGGAAGCTCACGGGGAGGGTCACATCACCGCAGGCCTCTGGAGTCCCCCGAGTACTCATCAGCCTGCAACGCCATGGTCAGTGTCAGCCCGCAGGGTCTCCACGCCTTAGTCAATGATCGTCACATCATTTTACTTTCAAAAAACTTGAATGAGTGCATGTTAACACCGTGGTTCTCCTTTGCAGTCGTGAGTATGGCTGAAGCGTGGTCCTGGGAAGGAGGCTGGGTTCTTCCACACTGCAAAGGGGCCTTGGCCCTGGGAGACCCAGGGGCTTTGCCAAAGGCTGGCTTGGTGTTTGGGAAGTTGAAGGCCCTGTCAGATGCCGCCTTCCGAGGGAACATCTGTGTTATGGGGAGGTGTGAGCCCGGAGTGGCCCACACTGGGGTTTGCAAACGGAGCAGAGGCCATGTCCATTGCTTTCCTTAACCTCCCGCCTTCACCACTCTCCAGGCTCTGGTTTAGCTCTTCCCCGGGGCAGCATAGTGGCCACCTCACAGGGGTCAACAGTGAGCTGCAGCTCAAATGCAGGACATGATGTCTGTGTCAGGCTTGACACTCACATAATTTCCAAGGTAAAGAGTATTGAATCAGCAAGCTTGGGCACAGCCTGTGTCCCTGGACTCCAAGGAGATGTCCCCTGTTTCTATTTTCTTGAGGTCACTGACATGCCTCATCCTGGTACCAACAGGCCCACATCCTGCCCCAGGTATGGTGTTCACAGTGACTTCTTGCAAGCAGTTTCCTAGAAGGACAAGATGGTGCTGCTAATGTACATGTGGATGTTTTCAGGGTGATGGGAATAGTGTAGAGCTGGGTGGTCTCTGTAGGAACACAGGCACCATAAAATGTCATCTGAGAGAGGGGCTCCTCTGCCCAAGGACACAGCAGGAAGAAAGAATGAAGAGAAGAAAAATCTTCATTTTAAGAACTTCATATGGGGGCCAGGGATTTAGCTCAGTGGTTCTGGCATCTACCTTGCAAGTGCAAGGACCCGAGTTGGATCCCCGGTAACCACATACCATAGTGCCAGGCACGGTGGGTCATGCCTATAATTCCAGAGCTCAGGAGGCAGAGGCAGAAGGATTGCTGAGTTTGAGGCTTGTCTGGGCTACATAGTGAGCTCAGGGCCAGCCTGAACTACAACAAGCAAGACTCTGTTTCAAACAAAACAAAATAAAACAAACAAACAAACAAAGAACTTCATATGAACAAAACAATTCAGAAGACCTCAGGAAAAGATGAATTAAGCAAGGAGTACTAGTCTGGTTATTTTAAGTATTGAAAAGCCTTTAATGTGGCATCTATTGGCATTGATTCACAAGCTGACACACAAAAAGTTTGGAAAATCCCAAAATTTCTAACAATGAAAGATGTGTGTGAAAGATGCTTTCTAGACTTTAAAATAATTAGATTTACAGAAAAATTGCAAGAGTAATATTAGGATTTCCTGTACATCCTTCCCCCCAATTTCCCAAAAGCTAACATTCCCCCGCATTTCCATGATCTGTGTGTATTTGGTTTTAGAATTTATTTCAAGTTCTTTGGGGGGTGAGTTGTAGGTGTTATTCGAATTTTCCCTTCTTTTCATTTTTAAATACGTCAGAGCTATTACCTAAAAGCAAGGACATTCTGTCACTCAACCCAGGATAACGATAAAAAAATCTGAAATTAATACTCGCAGATTATTTTAATCTATAGATCTAATTTTGATTTTATCAATTGATCCAGTGATGCTTTTTATGCCAAAAGAAAGGACAATAGTGGTTCATGGTCCTCCTGAAAACCTTCCTCTCTCCTCTGATCAGGAACTGTCAGTGTTTCTTTCATGCTGGTCACAGGTTAGGATTTCACAGAATTCTCTCATCCCCACGACCCTCAGATGCTTCCTGTGTACGAAGGAAGTCAAGTGTCGTGGGCACAACTCAGGCTCGCAGTGGCCTGGAGCATGGTAACACGTGGCCCAGCACATGGTGTCACTGAGGGACACAGCGCAGTTGTTTTCTACTGGCGGCATTCACTTTGCTTGCTTGGTTACGGTGATGCCTCTCAAGTTCCCCATTGCTTTTGCAATTAATGATCATCTTGTAGAGGCACCCTACGGGTGTGTAAATGTTTTGTTTCTCAGCAAAATGTCGCCATCAGTTTAGAATCCACTGAAGAACCTCACATGAATCCATTACTCCCATGATAGGGAACGGATCTTCTCCTCTCTTTGCATCTGGCCACCATGACTGTGGCCACCGCATAGAGTTCTCTCTTCTGTCATTTCCTGAGCAAGTTCCTTGGCTGTCTCAACCCACCAGCTCTCGCTGAGAGCAAAATAACCCTGCAGAAACTGAGATCGGGGTGCTGCTCTGTTCAAACCAAGAGAGGACCTTCATGCCACACAGTGGCCTCTTCTCCGGTGAACCCCCTTTCCTTTCTCACAGTGGCTTCTTTCCTCATACTGACTCCTCCTCCTTACAACCCCCCCCACTCCATCCCTCATCAAAGTAGCTCCTTTTCCTCACAGCAAAGGCTCTGTCTCTTGAGCTGCTTCTTTCTCCTCATAAATGTTCCTTTTCATCTCAGTGCCTCTTCTCAAAATGGCTCATGTTCCTCAGGAGGGCTTCCTTCTCTCACAGTAGCTGCCCCTCTTCACAGTGGCTCCATCTCCTCATGGTGGCTATTCCTTCATACAATGGCTCAATCTACTTACAACGTCTTCTCTTCCTCCCAATGGCGCCTTGTCCTTACTATACTCTTATCTTCCACAATCTCCCCACTGTACCCACAACAGTTCCCGAGGTCTCTAAGGCCTGAAGAACCTGTTCCTCTTGGGTCTCTGACACCATCTCTTTTCCCTGTGTCCTTCCCCTCATCTCGGCCTTTATGTTTGGGGCAGGCTTGTTCCTCCTTAAGGACTCTGTTCTGTCTCTTGCTCTGTGTGGAACCACTTTTCCCAGAGACCTCATGGCTCTCACTTCACACCTTCAAGACATCAGCAGTGAGGTTTACCATGGCCCTGTGAAGCCCCTACCAACTTGGTTTATGCCACAGTTACCTTTTGAACTGCCATGCACACACTAGGCTTGCTTTTCTTATCAACTTCCTCTTCTAGAAGGTAAATTCTACAATTTAAGAATCTATGTTCTTTTTAGTATATGTGCTGCCAAAGTGAGCACTCTATGGTCCTTTTTTGGTCTTTCTCAGATCAAACACAGCTAGACCAATGTGTGCCACTTGGTAGGTATTTGTGGAATGATGGAAAGTGTGGGTCACTTGTGTCATAAAATGGCAACATATGTAAGTGTTTCAGACCACCTTAAATTAGTTCTAAGATTTCTTCCTACTCCCCTTCCAGAGCTTGCTCCAGATGATCTTTTCCTCTCTGCACTGTTTGAGCCAAAGTCACTCAAATGCCTCCCACATTGGGGTCACTGCTTCGGCATCTCTCCAGGCTTCCAATGCCCACAGCTTCCGTGATGTCCTCTCTGGGTGCTGTCTGTGCCCTCAGGCTCTGCATAGCTGGTTCCAACTGTCACCGTATGTTTTTAGACCTAATCCTCACCCTGAGCTTTCCCTGGGGGCTGTCGTCAGAGTTGTTCTCTGCTGCTGTGACCACGCACACACCAGAAGTCTTCCAAATCCTCCTACCTTCTTCGGACTCTGGGTTCTTGGGAAAAATCCTGTGTTCCAGATCTAGACAAAAGAGGAGGCTGTAGTCATCTCAAGATCTGAAGATTCAGTGGGAAGGTGGTCATGATGGTGAGAACACTGCTGTGGAGGGGCCTAACTCTAAGCAAGGAAGCTGCAGGTGAGGCAGGTGAGGCAGGTTCAGGTGTCCAGAGCGTGTAACCCTGACCTCCTTGTCCTCCAGGCCGGCTGGGAAGGTGTCGAGTGGAGGCGGGGTCCAGAGGGGAGGCACAGGTCGCCTCCTGCCCCTCCTCACCCTCCCAGGCATCCCCACTGCCAGCCCAGTATTGAGGCAAGGTGGCCCCTGCTCTGGAACTGCTCCCAGTCCCGCTATCCTGGAGCTGCACTCTGGACCCCACGAGGGTGGAAGATTCCCAGTCCAGCCTTCAATGACTCAGCAAGGCTGACCCCGAGACAGAGTAAGCAAGAGGCTCTGAGCGCCTGGGCCCAGGCTGCCAGGCCTGGACTTCTGCTCCACAGAGCCCGTGGGTAACTGTGGTTCACAGCGCTCGGCCCTGTGGTGATCCAGCCGGTTCATATTCCGTTCCTAAGTGCGCCTCCTGCGTGGTGAGCGTGCTGAACTCAGCCAGTCTCCGTAGCTGTGTTGCTGGCAGGTGCCAGTGTGGCCACACTGGAGGCACAAGGACAAACACGAGCGCAGGTCAGGCACCCTGGAAGGTTGCGGTGGTGAGCAAATGTCAGAAGTGGGGCCGAGGTCACCCCCTTCCCTTGCTCTCCTCGTTTATGTCCACCATGGTGCGAGGCCGCAGAGTCCAAGACCTCACTCATCTGCACCAGCTCCTGCTTGGCAAGCAGCAAGTCCTCAGCACTCAGCCCCTACGTGGATGCTTCTGTGCCCTCTAAGCCCCTTGGTAAGTGTCTGTCACCTGGGGACCTCGCTCTGCGACAGAGTGTCTTGCTGCTTCTGGGGGAACCAGCCCAGACCTCAGCTCTGCCGGTCGTGGGTGACACGTGAGGCCTGCTCGCCTCTGCTGCGCCAGTCTTGAGTCAGGCGGGAACCTGGTCTCTCGTGTGGCGGGATCCTAAGGGGTGGAGCCTGGGGTGTTGTCCTAGAAGGAACTGGCACAGCTTTTGGTCCCCTGACTACTTCTCAAGAGAGCGTTTTCACAAGAAAGCAAGCCCCGCCCCCCGTGCTACTCTGCTTCTTGTCCCTCCACAGGCACCCTCCCGCCTACGTGACTCTGCCACTGTGGTGCCATGGCCATGAGGGCCTCAGCACCGCCCCAGTGTCAATGCTGTGTCCTTGAACTCCAAAACCGTGGCTACAGAAACCTCCGTTCTTTATGCACTATGTAGCCTCAGTGTTCTGCTGTGTGATGGAAGGCAGCTCGGGGTCCTTTCTCAAGGACAGACTGAGCCAGCAGGAGGTTTGCAGAGAATAAGAACCAGGGTCAGGTGGTGCCACCTGCCGGGCTGGGAGGCCTCGGTGGAGGGTGCCAGACTCTTTCCTGGAGGACTGCGTGTCTGTTCTCATTTTCTATCTGAATAGGCACCCAGGTAGCCTGGGACCCACGTCCTTCACACCACTCCAGGCACTGACTGGCTCTGTGCAGGGTCCTCAGGGACAGGAGACAGCAGATGCTCAGAAGGAGGGAGCTGCATGGAGAAGTATGGCGACTCTGTGCTGTGGAAGCTGGAGACAGTGGGGTCCTGGCACAGGTCACTCCTTATCACAAAGATCGGAGCCGAAAGCAGCTTTTAATGATACAGGCAGCCCAGTGAGTGACTCCTCTCAGTCTCAAGAATGCACTTCCTTATATACCTCTTTTTACCTACAAAGTTTAATTTCACCGACATTTCCGTGGGAACAAAGCAATCAGGGTCTGCAGAAGCAAAGCTTCGGACGGGTGGGGGGTAGAGCAGGGAGTTCCGGCAGGACTTTCTGAGTGTGTTACTCTCCTTTGGTGACAGATTATAGAAGTTGTCATGGCTCCTCGGGTACATTCTACAGAGGGCAGAGTTGCCCGGTTAACCCCAATTTCACACAGAGAGGTGGTCTCCTCTTTCCATGCCAACATTTGCCACGGAGCAACGAACAAGAAAATGCAGTCACACCTTGGTCATGTTTTGGTCACATCTGGTTGAAACTGACCCAATTTGGTAATAGATGCATTTTGACGTGAATGTTCAGGCCAAGTACGTGGTTCTCAGCATATGAGCTGGACCATGTCGGTGTCGATCACCCCTGGACCTGCTACTGTCCACAGCCCCAGCAGTCCCTTTGGTGCATGTTGTTTCCAGTACTCACTGTACCTCTTGGAACCACTAATGCAAAGCACCAAAGCACTGCTGTGCTCATGTAACTTGTGCCTGTCTTAGTATTGCGTTTTCATGGCATCTGCAAATTACTGCTTCTAACCTGGAAATGTCTTTCCAATCCACTTCTCTGATCAGGAATTTTATTTTGCCACAAAATATCATCTAACCTCAAGAGGAGCCACTCTGTAGAAAAATAGTCCCACGAACACGGCCCTTCCTTCTACCTCAGCTTCTCCTCTGCTCCCTTCCAAGAGAAACTGGGAAGCAGGCATTATCCCGGCCAATCCCACCCACTGGCCTATCACAACAGCACATGGTGGGGCAAGAGGATGGAAGAGGATGCAAAACGCTCATGGTTACAAAGTCTTCAAGTGCAATACTCTGGTCAGTGCTTCCAACACCACATGGGTGTATGTTGTAGTTAGTAAAAACTTAAGCCCATTGTTAATGTAAAGAAAGTGCTCTTATGGTTGTCAGTGATCGTTAACATCAGCACACTTTACAAGGTTTTGGCAGATGACATCAGCAGGGATTGTTATGTCCTGAGACATTTTATTACTTTAAGAATGGATTCACTGGATTATATGCAAAGCTGCATGGTAAGGTCAACAGAAAATTGATCTTCCTCTTGAACAATAGTTGATCCTCTTGTAAATCCCTTTGGCCAACAGAAAAGGTCGCCAACTGGAAGGTTTTTTATTTGGCAAATCATGAACTGTCCAGCCCCTAGGCTCTCAGAAACATGTTTGGAGAGTTGCACAGGGAGGGCCCTTGTCATATTCCCAAGGAGAAGAGCCTGGTACCTCTCCCATCCCAACAGCCGCATCCTCCAACGTCCTAAGGCTGCCAACCGTAGGATTTGAGACTCCTTTTTAAATCAGTGCATATTAGTTATGCATACATGAGCACAGTACTTTGGATGTTTAGATCCCAGCTCAGAGATGCTGAAGAATCACTATCTTTCAAGAAAACCTCTCATCCTCTATCACTGTAACAAAATACTCAAGAGAGTCAACTTACAAAGATAAAAGGTTTATTTTGACTAATAGTTGTGGAGGTTTCAGCCTAGACAGAGTGGGCCATGGTTCGTTGCTTTCGGACCTGTGAAGAGACAGCACATGGTGGTGAGTGCAAGCTCTCACGCTTGAAAAGCACCTGGAAAGCAAGAGAGGAGGAGGAGGAGGGGTCAGGTCCCACTATGTCCTTCGGGGTTGTGTCTCCTGTGACCCAGGAGCCCCACTGGGCCCCATCTCCCAGGGCTCCAACCTCTCCCAGGAAGGCCAAGGTGAGATCTGCTCCTCTGGGGACATTTCAAATTCACACTTCAGTGGCTGGGAATAGTTGGTAGATGTGACTGTCACTTCCTCGTGCCCTAAACAGAAAAACTGTGATACATGTGCACCAGACCTCAGATGGCACTGAGAGTCTGGGCCCCGGAAGCCCCCAGCCACGGCACAACTGTGGACCTGGTGGTCTCCTCCCCTTCCTAACTCTCTGCTCTGTTGTGTTCTGAAGTCACTGCCCAACTAAATGCTTCTCTTGAGTCCTGGTCTCAAAGAGGGCAAGGGCACCTCCCCCAGGTAGGGCAAGGGACCCACCAGTGCTTCCCCAGTACAGAGGAGGAAGCAGGGAGACCGTCACTGTGGTCCCATTTATGCAGAGGCCCCAGGAGGACCAGAGGTGACACAGTGACCGTGGAGCAGAGGGTATAAGGTGTCTCTCAGGCAGCCTAAATGGGGTATGTTTGGAGTTTTTCTGAGTGATCTAGTAAATGTGATCTCTTATAAAATTCTATACTAGAGGGGAGGGAGAGAAAACCACAGGAGGGCTGGGAAGTAGGAAGAATGTAAACTTTAAAACAGGCCCGCTGGAGCACAGAACCAGGTTTTGTTGGTATCCTTTCAGATATTACTAAAAGGAGGACATTTCCTGAGAAACGGAATCAGGGGGAATTTTAGAGTCCCCGTGAAGCTAAGGGAGCTCTGTGGATGATGAAGTTCTGCTCAGACCAATAACAATGGAGCCCTCTCAGTACTGTAAAGCAAAGGGCTCTGTCCAGGGAGCCAACAGAGGCCGGAGCTCTTGGGATCTGATTGGTTTCACTCACCAGAAGAATCAAGGTCCT
Organism: Thryonomys swinderianus; assembly: GCA_004025085.1. Lineage (NCBI taxonomy): Eukaryota > Metazoa > Chordata > Mammalia > Rodentia > Thryonomyidae > Thryonomys > Thryonomys swinderianus. The sequence continues at coordinate 83,524 of PVIC010000012.1, forward strand.
GACTACTGTGGTGACACGTGGCTCATTCGGCTTAGACTAAGCCTGGGGAAGTGCTGGAAAGAGCTCGTTATGCTCAGAACCGCATGTAGACCTCAGAGAAGCTGAGAGAATGGGAACCATTGTGTAACTTGTGAAATGTGGGGTTTATACATTTTTAAAAGAATTCTCTCAGAGGGCCGCTGGCAAGACGATGGATAGGGAGTTCCACACCCATGTTCCCCTGAGAAAATACTGAATGAATTGCATGGGAAGCACTGTTTTGTGCACCTCTGAAACCAGTTAAGGAGCTTTGAAGTAGACAACTCAGCATCATGGGATGAGACTTTGACGTTGCCTCCTTCACCTGACGGAAGATAGGTAAGGAGATAGGACGGGAAGGTAAGGGTCTCGCTAGGGTAAGGGCCTGTTTCATGCCCGTGAGGTCCAACTGTCATACCTTTCCCATCCTACCTCCTTACCATTTTACCAGAGCACCGTGTGTGTGCGTGTGCGTGTGCGTGTGTAGACACACTGTAGACCAGAAAGCCTGAAGAAATGTTCACTTTAGAACTCTAGACAAGGTGAGAACCCTGGAGGACACAGACTAAGAGACCACGTGGGATCTCACCACCCACCCTGGGCACCCACTGGGGAGCAGGTGGTGTAGGGGAGGAGGGCGCCCTCCTGTCATCTGCTGCCGTGTCCCTCTGCTGTGGGTGTGGCTTTCCCAGCGGGTGCCAAAACCCACAGACGGTGCCAGAATTTGTACATAGCATGTTTTTTCCTATATGTGCATACTTACAATTAATTACCAATGAATCACACTATGGGATTAATAATAATAACTAACAAAATAGAGCAGTTATAATAATAATATTCACATAGCAATAGAAATTTTCTCTTTTCAAAGTTCTCTATGGAATAGCAATACTTTCAGGCCACAGTTGACAGTGGCACCATCTAAGTCAATATACAACAAACATCCAGCAAAATTTCACATCTTTTGATGAAAAGGATAATAACACTCAACAAAGTAGAAATAGAAGTAAACATGACTGTGTGGAAAGCCCCAGCCTCAGTGAGGGGGTGGTGGGCTACTCTTCTGAGACAAGAACAGTTGAGGAAACAGGATGGGGGTTGGAGTGCACGTGGGGCCTCCCTCTGGTGCTTGTAGGAAGTCTTGTTTCCTGGCTCCTGAGGCCAGGATGAAGCACAGGCCCCACTATGCAGACACACAGGTTCTGTGGCCGCTCTAGGATGTGCCATCAAAGCCCATACGGCCTCCAGGGCCCTCCTATAGGGAACACAGTTCCTGCCTCTTTATCTTTCTTTTAAGTTCAGAGCACTTCACAGAAACCCAGTCCTGGTCTTCTTATTTCTCGCTTTTTGGTTTTTTCCCCAGGACCTCTCAACTAGGTCTTAAGCTTTCCCAAAAATGTGTCATATTGTATACCTGTTTATGTCCCTCTCACACACAGCTCAGTGATGGACACCTGGGACACTGAAAAGATACTTAATGGCACCAGTCAAATATACCTCCCATTTCTAAAAGGCCCTCTTCCTAGCCAGTGTGCTGAGCCCTGATAAAATGATATAATAAAATTTAAAAAGTAAATGAAGAGTGAAAATTCAAAATCAGCAAAGGAAAAATGAAATATGAATCAGAACGAATGTAAAAGAAAGGGAATGCTCAAACAGAGTGAAAGTCAACTTGTATGACTTTTAGTTCACCCAATTAAAATACATCAATGTCCCGTTATATTTTAGAATCAGAACAAAGGACTTCACTATTTGTGTATGATACATGCTTTGCTATTCATTATATAAAATGAGAGTAATAAGAAGAGGTACGTCTCAGGTTTGTTGGGGGCTTGCCATACACCAAACACTTGGCATTCCTCAAAAGCTTGAACACACATTGTTTACCCAAGAGACAGAGAGATGAACATGATGCCAGTAGACCAGGAACTAGATAATTGGGTTCCAGAGCCTTGCTCCTAAGGACTATCTTATTTTTTAAAACTTAAAGGGTTAGAAACTGCTATGGTTTGGATTGGGTGTGTGTGTTCCTCAAGGACCCTGTGTTGGAAGGAGGGGCCCAGTGTGCTGGTGTCAGGAGGTGGAGCCTCAAGGAAGTCACTACTGGCATTGTCCTTGGAAGGATTAGTGGAGTATTTTTGGGATGTTGGTTTGTTCTTATAAGAGTAAGCCTGATCCCAAATCATTCTCTGATCACTCTCTTGTCCCTATTGTGAGGCTGTCTCTGGGATGTGATAGCCAGGGGGCCCTCACCAGAGCTGGCAATGTGCTGTTTGGACTTTTGGCCTCCAAAACTGTGAGCTAAATAAACCTCTTTTCTTTATAAAGCACTCAGACTCAGGTATTATATTACTGTAACAGAAAACTAACACAGAAATTGAACTAAGAAAGTAAAAGAACGAACAAAGAAAATACCACAAAATGATAGTAACATCCATGTTGATGCTTAACAAGGTGCCATTCAAAGTTGGAGGTTAAAGCATAGAGGAATGAAAAGCTCAGAAATATGCAGGTCCCAGCACATGTGTAATATCGGTGGAAATGAAAGAAAATCTCAGGAAAACGAGATACAGGCACAACATGTAGCAAACCCCTCAGTTAGTTGTGATCAAACATTTGCTAAACATAAATAAAAAGTGCAAAACATTTTAAGAATTGCAAAAGCACACTTCACCAGACAGCTGTATTTCGCTGAAGATAGGCATTTTATAGGTGTGAAACATTAGCAAAAATTGACCATGGTTTTAGAGCCAAGGAAATGTCAGTCAAATCCATAAAAGTAGGACTTTTTGAAGTCTGTATATTCCAACCAAAGTATGACGAAGCTGATGTGATGATTAATTTTATGCGTTCACTGGGCCCAGAGATGCACTTTCTTCTGCATGTGGGTAAGGGCTATGTGAACAAGGTTAGTGTTTGACTTAGTCACTTGTTAAGCCTGTGTTCCCACCCACCTGTGGATAGGCACCCCAATCTGTGGCAGGGGGCACGGAGACACATAGAGGCCCTGAGCTGTGGCCATCTTCACCATAACTGCACGAGCACTAGGCTAACCCTGCCCTGGAGCCCTGACTTCTGCCTAGGCCCCTCTGGTGCTTTTGCCTTCGCACCTCACAACATTGGCTTTCTTTGTCCTCAAGCCTGCTGGTTCTGTTTTTCAGGATATCCCTAACTAATCCAACCAGAAATTGAAAACATTTACACTACCCCTTCCCCTACTGCCAGTGTAGCTACCTGATATTCAACATCATAGTAATGGTTGAAATATAATCCTTTGATCAAACTGGAAACTAAAATTATGCCCTTATTTAGAAGCTAAAGACAATGAAAACTCTACATATGAGTCCAAAATTATAGTAAAAAAACAAAACAAAAAATCCCATAGCCTTGAATGTTTCCAAGAAAGGAGAAACATGTTTAAAAATATATTCACTAGAAGTGATCCAAGAATGTAGAAAATGTACAGAGAAATGAACCAAAGGAAGTTTGAGGAACAAATTTATAAACACCAAAGAAGTCATTACTAACTTGAATTCAAACAAAAATACTTACATAAGCAAGTGGTAAGTAAATAAAACCAAACCCTGCCTGGAGGAAAAGATCAATCGCTCTCTTGTAGGTCTCTCCAGGAAAAATGTCAAGAACCACAATAAGAGATACACAGTCCAAAGGAATGGAAGATATAAAGATTTTTCATGGAAAGAATTGTTCATCCAAAGCATTTTAAACTGTAAAAGAATTCAAAGCTCTTTGGGAAATCACAAATTATTAAAATTTGAGAGCAGGTTAAAAAGCGACAATGAACATAGTAGAAACATGAAAGGTGTCAAAATCTACCATGCCTACTAGTCTCACATCAAATGTCTTAGAGAAAAATTTACCTGATTTCCAGTGAACAGATAAATTCTTCACATAACAAATGGCTTCAATACGAGGCATGTTCTGAGACTATGAGCTGATGGTGAAACCTGAGAAGATATTCAGGAAAAAAGAAAAGTAGAGGTTAATTTTGTATATGAATACAAAGGTGGAAATCATAAGGAAGAGGCTTGTGGCTCAAATCAAGCATTGTAGTACAAGAACTACATTTTTATAAAACCAGATTGCTCTCAGGGTCAACACTTTTTTGGCATATTGCTGGAATTTGTCAAAAGGAATAAACAGGACATTTTTTAAATTGGAAAATTATATGATGAACTCAGAATCTATTTCTTATGTCCTGTCATAGAAAGAGGAGGAGGAACCCTCAACGTGATCATGAAACAGAGCAGTTCTACTCAGCAGGGTAATAGCTGGACATCCACAGGGCCCACTCTCATCTAATACGTTTATGCAGCAGGGGGTGTTGGTGCACACTTGCAATCCCAGTACTCTGGGAGGCTGAGGCAGGGGACTGCCAGTCCAAGCCCAGCCCGGATAACTTAGTGATAACCTCAACCACCCCCTCCATAGACTGTGGTTCCAGTTCAGTGCAAAGGCCATAGATCTATTCCCCAGAACAAAAAGCAAAACAAAACAAGACAAAAAAAATCAGTTTTATGCCTTATCTGAGGTAAAGAAAATATCTTTTCAAGCAACACATCTGGAGGAAAGCAGCACTCAAACCTGTATATGTTACGGGCTCGAGCTGTTTGTGGATAGTAATGTTATTAATTTGCAGATAGACGCTTTACTTATTCTATTGAATTTTGTCCATGATCCTTCCCACAGGGATTCACATGGCACTTCACACAAATGAAGTGTCTGGGGTAAGTGGGACCAGCATATTTTTCTACAGCTTCTGAGCTTCTATGGCTTAGAAAGGGAGCTGAGATCCATGAGGTGGCCATGTCTGCAGAATGGGCACATGGACACCGCACAATTCCTGCAGAGGTCTGGGAGCCTTCCTCAGAGTGTAAATGTGACATTTCTTCATTTCCAAGCATGCACATTCCTTTCAAATCTATTTCCCAACTTGATTTTGACAAACACAAGTAGAAAGTCCTGTCTTCAGAGTCTCCGGAAATTCCCTCTTTTCCTCTGCGTCTATGACCTGCTGTCCTGGATGTTCCGGGACACTGAGCCAAGTGTGTATACACAGGCATGTGTGTGTGTGTCATTTCCAAGATTTGAAGAAATGACTACTACTTTCATTGGGTCAATTCTGAATTCACACTTAGTTTCCACCAGACTGTTGGGATATTTCTTCAGCTAAACGGTTCCTGCAGGCCATCAGTGAAGAAAACCTCGATGAGAAATCGAGGTCATAATTCAGAAGCATTCCTGCAATTTTTACAGCAGAGAGAAATTTCATGGAGTGATACTTCTCTAAGGTCAGAGAGGGCGGATCTGCTAATCTTCAGAAAGTGGTTTTTAAAGCACACGCTACTCTGTCAACTAGAAAAATTAATGAAGGGGCAGGGTCTTCTTTCCTTTCTATTTTTCATAATCAATTAAAAAGATTTATTTATTTATTTATATGTCAATTTGTGCTATCAACGTCCAGAGATTAGAAGCAACCAAATAACAATAACAACAAAATAATACAAACTATTCGAATGATTTTTTCATTTTTATTTATGTATTACTTTTTGCATTATCGGGGATCAAACTCAGGCATTGTGCTTCCAAGGTAGGCACGGTACCACTTGAGCTAAATCCCTGGCCATCCAATAAATTTTTTAAAATATGAAGCCCTAGTTAAAAGTGGTGGAGCACACCAGTAACTCAGCTCCCTGGGAGACTGAGGGAGGAGGATAACGAGTCTGAGCCCAGCTTGGGCAAGTTAGTGACTTAGTGAGAGCTTGTTTCAATATGAAAAAGGAGTGGTGATGCAGTTCAGTGCAAAAGCCCCGGATTTGACCCCTAGTACTGGGGAAAAAAAGGATTGAATCCTTTGTTTTTGGTGGTAGTAATAAGGGAGGGAGCAATGAGGAGAAACTACCAAAAAGGGTCCTCTGCATGCCTGTCCCATTGACCATGAAACAAGGCTTCCCATCACACAGGGTAGAGGAGGAAAACTAACTTGCAGTTTTTATTATCTCAAAAGGTTTACTTTGCCAGGAAACCCAAACATCTCCCCAAGAATTTAAACACTCATTCTCTCTGTCTCTCTGTCTGTCTCTGTCTGTCTGTCTGTCTGTCTGTCTGTCTCTCTTTGGGATTCTTCAAAGAAATGAAACAACACAAGAGATGTTACTGTTAATTGCTACCTTGAGATCCAAGCTCTGTAAGAGACAAATGCACATCAGCGACCCCCAGACAGTGACCCCGTTTCTAGAGGACCTCAGGTGACATTGCTTTCCCAGGAGGAGCCAGCGGGAAGCGGAGCTGGTCCAGCACAGAAGGTGTTAGGTAAGAGGAGGGCCAGTGTCAGGGCTGGGTTCGGGTTGGCTGCTGGGCTGCTGCCAGAGGAGGGACAGAGGGAGCCAAACAGAATGTGAGGATTGAAAGGCTGGAGCAAGGAGACGTGATCTTGGCTTTCCAGGAGGATGCCTTCGGATGAGCTCTCACAGTTTCTTCCTTTGGAGCCAAGAGGCAGCGGGGTGCTAGGGAACCTTTCTAGCATACGCCAGGCCTTGCTTGCAGTGCAGGGCTGCAAAAAAGTTGTCTTTAAAATAGCCTAAATTTTTGATGGTTTCTTTCCTCATCGTTTGTTATGTAGTCCATGATTGTCAGGTATTGAGGTTGAGGTATCACATATATACACAGTCTCCATTCTCAGGCCACCCTGAGATGCACAGTGGAAGTGGCCTGGTGCCACGGGTGCAGATGGATGGTCACTTCATGCGCACAGGAACTGGAAGGAGGAGCTACGGAGAGTTCCTAGGTCACCGGGCTGTGCTCTCAGAAGGGACTGTGGGAAACTGGCCCCTGTCTTTCCTTCCTTTTGCTTCAAGGCCATGAGTTGGGTGGTTCCCCACTGTGCATACCCTGCCATGAACTCTGATCTCTAAGACCATGGCATTGGGGTCACTGAAGCAGAGACAGGACACTTGCAGCACCAGATGGACTCACAGTCTTTCTCAGCCCAGGAATCCACTGTCTGTCCCTGCAAGTGCTTGAAGTACTGCAGCCCCAGTGGCTAGCTCTTCCCGGGACCGTCTTGCCTGCTGCTGCAGACCTAAGTGGCAAGAAGGAGGAGCGAGAGGTGAAGGTGGCAGGTGTCCAGCAGGGGCTGTGGTGCTAGACACTCACAAGGCCGACTGCAGAGCCAGATGAGGGAGCCGGGGCTCCCCCGCTGTCACACAGAGGCCAGCTGCAGAGCAAACAATGGGAGAGAAATAGAAGTGGGGGGAGGGGCTCCAGTTCCCTCCAGCCAGCTCCCTCTGGCTTCTCCTTGGAAGGCTCAGGACCTGGAGCGAGCCCTGGAAGGTGCCGAGGTTCCTGGGTTCGTACATCTCTGACTATCAGGGCCTCGTTTTGGATCTGAAGCTCCACCCCGTTCATTAGTGCTGGGATTTGAATCTGCTGGATGGATCATGGTGTCTGAAAGTCTCACCCAACTCAGGGGTTTGGATCACTCTTGATGTGCCTCGTGCTCATGCGTTACGGCTTTTAGCTAGTTATCGGCCATGTAAACGCAGTTGTGTTGCCATTGCACTCTCACGTTGGTGCCTGCTTGTGTTGTCCTCGTTGGTCACTTCCTGCTGCACCTTTTCCTCCTGGATCTGTTGCAGACAGCTCAGAGTTCTTCTGTTATCAGTTGTCTGGCGCACTGCTATTTTCTCTTTTTACTGACCCCTTATGCAGACCTCATTCTGACATAGGAGATTGTCCCAGAGAGTGTCTCCCTATGTAACTCTGTCAGGGCTACTTGGTCTGAATGTATTGACTGAACAGTACATTTTGTCTTTCAATATCAAAAGCTTAAGTGTTTAGATTTTCATTTTCAATATGTTCTTTATTTCCCTCAGTTATTCTATAGAATGACTTTTCTTTCTTTTTTCTTCTGCCTTCCTTTCTTTCTCTTTTAGTAAGTGGGGTGTGTGTGTGTGTGTGTGTGTGTGACTTCTGGAAAGTTAGAAGATATACAGTGTATTTTAGCTTGTCTGGTAGGTTTCATTATTCTTGCTACACTAAATGCTGCATCCTGTTCTGGGAAAGGCAGTTTATAGATTCCATTCCATTCCATTGTGTTTGCCAGCTATACTTTTCCATTTCTTTTGTGGTTCTCTTTATTGTACCAATGGTCTTCAACCTATTGCTTACTGAGGACAAGAAAAGACTCCTTTTTCTCTCATTTTCTGAATAAGTGGTAGGGGGACTTGCAGGGGAGCTTTCTGGGTCACACCATGGTCAGGCCACAGATCCAAGCCCTGCCTGGTGCCGCCCCAGGCCAAACCACTGGCCAAAGGCCAGGGCCATGTTTCTGTAGGGGCGGATGGTGGAATACTAACAGCTCTTGACAGGGAAATTGTGCTTGTGAATCTTGTAATTTTCTTTATCAGTTGAATCTGTCCTTTGGCATGCAGAGTAAGTAAACAGTTTTTATTTCCCAATAATAAATATGGAGGAAAATTAGAGGCTCTTGCAGTGACATTAATTAAACCCTCAGGGAAATGAGTGATTCATGGTCACTGTGGCTGGAAATGTCACTGTGGTTGGCCTCATTTTTGTAATTTGGGCCAAGAAATGCCAGCATGATTCTTCTGAGGTTTGTTGCGGTGCTGGATTAAAAAAAAAGTGAGTCTTAATTCAACCTAGAAATAAATGTTGCCTTGAATAGCTGTCCAGCATTCATAGAGTAGAGTATTGTTTTTCTAAAAGTTTAAATTTAATTCAGTTTAATGTTTCCCAGTCAAATCACTGTTTCCCTTCCCTGATTCCTTAGTGAGCCAGGACTTCCCTTCCTTCCCTTGTCTAACCCTCCTTCAGGCCCTCCCAGGCTGAAAATAGGGTTTCCCTTGGGAGGCTGGGAGAACCTCAGAAGCCCTCCTTGGGGTGGGTCCAGAGGGCTGTGCCAAGCAGACCAAGCTATAAGCAATGGGAAACATTCCTTCTGCCACTGTGCTGGAAACCCAGGCCCTGCTGCCACTTCCTGAAGAGGAGGCCGCACACTTCTGACCCTATGTGACAGCACAGAGCTCAGCTCCTATCCCAACACCTGTGTTCATGAGTGTCCTTGTCCTCTGATGCCTGAGTTTCCATGTGACTCTCACTTCCTGGGGGACAGAGCAGGGATCCTGACAGGGGGCAGAGGAGGCCCATGTCCAGTGCTGGCACCTGGGAGATGGGGGAGCAGGGAAGATCCTCCAAGGAGGAGAAAAGATGGAGATCTGCTATTCTTGGCTGCCAAGTGCCCTCCTGGTCAGGGGGCCGTGGCTCTAAGTATGACCCTTCATAGAGAACAGCCACAGAAAGAGCGAGTTATAGTCACAACAGTTGATGACGAAGCCTGCGACTTATACTTCCCAGGGAGCACAGACTCCACTGTCCTTCCTTCAGAGTGATGCTGTGTCAGTTTCCTTTATTTCTGCTGCTCCACAGTGGAGTTCACATCTGGACAAGCTCAGTTGTGCCCATATCCTCTGAGGTGAAAGTCAGGCTCCAGGGCCTTGAGGACCAGGCTGACTGCTTGCAGGTGTGCTGGGACCCTGACTGGGGTAGCTTTCAGTAAGGGGTGTTCTATGTGAAATCTATAATCAAACTAGTTGGGAACAATCCTATTTGTGAGAAATAATTGCACAAGCGGACCATGACTGACCAAACTTTCCTGCCTGCAGACGGACATGGGGATTTGACTCTTGCCTTCACCTCGGTAGCATCAGGGACTCCGTGGTCCCACATGCTGTGATGCTTCAGGGGAGAACTCACCAGGAACTACATAACTTCTCTAGGACTATTGCAAGTGTCTGTCATGCCCTTCCAGGTCTTTAAATGGAATAAAAGATGTGGCAAGCTCTGGTCTGGGGTCTTCTGTTGCCCAGAGTAGCATGGATCAGGCCCACGCTCAGCTTCTTCTTTAAGCCTCATTTTGTCTAATTATCAATGATTTTGCTGTGTGCTGTTGGACTCACAGGAGATTAGAATCTAGTGCAAAGGTTTTACTTACATTCCCTTCTTCTGTTTCCCACACAAACTGACCAAATCAAGAGAGCCAAAATACAGAGGGAGACTGCTGGAGGAGAGGAAGGGAGTGAAGAGGAGGAAGGGAAGGGATGTTAATAGGAGTGACCATGATCAAAGCATATCATTTGTGTAGTTGAAAATGTCAGAACCAAACCCAGCTATGTTAGTTACTTTTCTCCCATTGCTGAGACAAAATAGCCCATGTTCAAAGTTAAAGGGGAGAAGGTTTATTTAGCTCTCAGTTTGTAGAGGTTTAGTTCCCAGATGGCTGGCTCCAAGACAGAGTGCAAAATGGCAGAGGAGTAACAATTCATGGCAGCATAGACAGTAAAAGCTCAACAGTGTCTTTCTGCTTCTTTTATTTTATCCAGACCAGTAGGACAAGGGTGGCACCAAACCAATCAATGTGCTGATTTAGTAATCACATGATCTTAATTCTGGCATCACACAGTCTAGGTTCAGCAATTTCTGAAAAAGCCATCTACGACTGTGTGAGGTTTTGGGGGGGACATCTAGACCAAACCATAATACGGATATTCTGTGTAATAAGGTGCACTCCTAAAGGTCAAAGAAGAACGGAATCACCAGGATTTGTTGCTACAGAAGTTGGGAGAGACTAGGGAGATGAAATCGTTCACATAGGAAATCATTCAGCTTCCTTGTGGGGGCCTGAGCGCACAGCAGCATGATTGCCTGAGATACAGTGTGGTAGGGAAGGAGCAGCAGGAAATGAGCTTAGTGATTTCAGGGAGCCTAAGGAAGAGCCACACATCCACACTCATGCACACATGTGTGTACACACACGCACCACATGCACGCTTAAGTGCAGGTACTTATATACATGTGTACATGGAGGACTAGGAAAGTGTGGGCCACATAGTATGATTCAGATGAGTCTTTGAAGGAGAACTGATCATGTGCCTATAGAAAAGTCAAAGATGAGCTAAAGCAGGCATCCCAGAGTGTATGAAGCATGTGCTGCCCACTGGTGGGGGCTCCTGCCCAGACACTGGACAACTCACACCCACCACTGTGTCTCTGCAGTCTATTCCCAACTAGATGTTGGACATAGACAAGTGATCAGACCTTAGTGGAGGCACCTTTCTTATCCTACTTTATATAAAGCACAACTATAGAACCAGACACCATTGTCTATCATGTGCTCTTTAACAAGAAAGTCAACATTGACGTTGAAATTCCTAGTCTGAAGGACAAAATCCGAGCAAACTGGAAAGCTCCATGGAGTAATTTGGCCTGGTTTCCTCATAGTTGGGATTGTTCCTGCCCTGCTTGGCCACACCAGCCTTAAGACATAAACCTTAATGATGTTCTACAGACCAGGGAAATACCTCCTCATCATGTTCTGATTATTAAGAAATGTAGTGCAGTCAATGCATAAACTAAGTAGACTCAAGTTTGTAGTGAAATAAATGAATGATTGAACACATGAATGTGGGGAGAAGACAGGGAAATTCTGCAGCTTTCACTGTGGAAAGTTCTGAATAGCATATGAACCACTTTCCCTTATAGTCTCTTTCCTCCCTTCCACAGTGAGTTGAGTGGAGGGACAAATTTCCAAAGCACAGAGTATGGGATGGGGACTCATGCTGTGGGAGAAGAAGCTGCAGATGCTACCCGTGTCCTGTAACAACCCATCTGTGTTCTATAACAACATACTTGAGACTAAGTAACTTCCAAAGAATCCAGGTCTTTCCAGCTCCTGGCTTTGGAGGTGGAAACTAAAAGCCTTGGTGGCATAGTGGGAGGGCTTCCTGCTGCCTCAGAGTAATGTGCTGGCACAGTGTTTCTTCTTTTTATAAAGCCACAGACACCATAATAGGAACATAATCCTCACAGCCTCAGATCATCCTGATCACTTATGGAGGGCCCAAATACTGACGCACATAGGGCTTTACCTGAAGCCATGAGTCCTGTCACCATCTCCTGCCCCTGATGTGACACAGTAGGGACTTCACTTTTCCCATACTCTTCCTTACCTCCGCACCTCAAGCTAATCTTGGACAAAACACTTCTAGACTCAGTTGAGGCAGAGACTATATTTCAACAGGGCCTGTGGTGTAGCACAGGGTTGGTACACAGGAGGGTATTCAGATTAACCTGAGAAGTGGTGGGGAGAGAGCACTGCACGTAGCTGCTGCAGGCCTGGGTTAGTGGAGGATGGAACTGAAAGCCTGCTATGAATGATGGGTATGTAAAAAAGGGACCCACATCCCGCCCTCCCTGATTGTAGCCACTCCATGTCCCTCCCTTCTTCAAAAGGTCTATTTAAGGTCATAATGTTTTGGGACACAAGGAAAGTCTGAGAACTCAACTAAATGAGTTCCTGGAAGAGAAGAGTGTATGTAGGAAATCTGTTGGAGCTCAAAAAAAGTGTGGAACTTGGTTTATAGAAGTATACCAGGGCTAATTTCTTAGAGTTGGAAAATGGGCCACAAATATGCTGTTACAAGAGGGAGAACTCAATAAGGGTGGACGAGAAAGCCATATACTAATTTGTAGTTTTCTGTAAATGTAAAATTATCCAGAATAAAATGTGTCTTAATGATGGGAGGCAATGTGGGTTCTCAGAGAGAGACTTTGTGTCAGTGTATTGAGTTCAACCATCTTATAGTCTCGTGTGATATGCAGCATATTTGTTCAGTGTAGTAAATTGACTTGAACAAACTCAGTTGTCATCTCCCTCTGCCTTTGACTGCCACCCACAATCGGTCAGAGTCTGCAGATAGAAAGTAGAAAGCCCCACAAATAAATGGGAGGCCTTTCCAGAAATTGCTTGGCTGTCCCACCCATCCCTCGGGACACAAATCCCCCCTTCACCCAGCAAATCTAGGCTGTACCCTCCACCTGCCCTGAGTCACTTAGCAGCTCCCTGGCTTACCAGACAGCTGTCGTGGCATCACTTGCTTCTGTTCAGTGACTCATCTCACTTCCTAGCGGCCCTGACATGCAGGAGTCCAGAGGAGGTGATTTTACCTCAGCATGTTGGCTTCATTATTCTGCTCTATACCGCTGTTTCTGTCAATCTCTTACTGTACCTAATGTGTACAGTCAGTTTCACCCCGTGCCCAAACCTTGGGCACAGGCAGGGTGTTCTGGGTGCGGCAGACACCTCATAGACAGCTGAGGATGTCGCCACATTACTAAACCAGGATTATAGACCTAACCTAGTATGCGGATTATTTATTGCATTCTATTACTTATATGTTCCTTGGTGATTAACATGGCTTAATATATATATATATATTTTTTTTTTTTTGAGACAGGGCCTCGCTTTGTAGTTCAGGCTGGCCCTGAGCTCACTATGTAACATGGCTTAATATTTTTAACTCCAAAGGATCTCATACACTTTGTTGTACAGTGTACTCTGTAAGTATTAAAGTGAGAAGAATTTATCAAAACAGTGAGTTTTTCATACTGAAATTTGTTTTTTGATTATTTTTGAATATGTCATGTAAAATTATGGGTTTATTGTTAATAAATGGTAGCATCTTAGTGCCTCTCCCCACCAAGAGTTCATGCTAACATGTATCAGCACAGATAATGCTCTATTGTGAATTTTTTTTTTTTTGAGACAGGGTCTCACTTTTATAGTTCAGGCTGGCTCTGAGCTCACTATGTAGCCCAGGCAAGCCTCGAACTCAGCAACCCTCCTGTCTCTGCCTCCCCGAGTGCTGAGATTACAGGCATGAGCCACCACACCCGGCACTGTGGTATGTGGTATTGATTGCTGGTGGGTGTGAGTCAGCATTGTATGTGGTTACCGGATATCGAACTCAGGACCTTGCACTTGGAGACAGGCACCGGAACCACTGAGCTAAATCTCTGGCCCTCCCCTCATTTTCTAAAGTTTCCTCTGTGGTGGGAAAATTACAAACTATAATCAAAGACAGATTCCAAGCTTATATTGACTTCCTTGCACCAGAGAAATAAAACTAGACCAGAATAGTACAAGGAACATCTGGTCACACCTCTGAGGTCAGGAATCCAGGGCACAGCTGGTGGTACATGGTACCCACAGGAGTCAGCAGTTTCCAGGACACCCATGCCCTTGGAGGAGAGCTGATCCTGGGCAGGGATGGAGCTGTGCCCTGATGCTTTCTCTGTTCCCTGTGTGTGTTTTTCTCAGGTGTAAGGAAGGTAAAAGATGGTGGAGAATAATTTTGGGGGCCAGCTTGGCAAAATAAGTCAGGGTGCCTCTCAAGAAGCAGTTCACATAAATAGGGACCAATGAAAGAATCTTTTTCTCAGGAAAGATAACATTCATGGAAAATACATAAATTCAGCTATGGAGGGCCAGGGATGTAGCTCAGTACTGCTGTGCCTGCCTGGCAAATATAAGGGTCTGAATTCAATCACCAGTACTGGAAAAAAATAAACTTCAGCTATGGAAGGGCCATGATGGACCTAGTATGTCCATGGACTCTGGACAGCCTCAGAGCCACCCAGGGACACATGGGAGGGATCACTGGTGGGGTTAGCATGACAGGCCCCTGACCCCAGGCTGCCTGACTTGAGGCTTCTGGTCCATCCTGCCAGCAGGTAGTGTATACAGGGAGCTTGGGAAATGCCACCTCCTGGTTCATATCAGATCCCGTCCTCTCAGGGAATAGCAAGTGGCTGAGGGTCTTGTTGAGAGCTTTCCTATGAGAGCCACTTTAAATAGCTGTATGGTTCATGTACCTGGAAATATTCCTCCACAAATCACTTCATGTCATACCACATCATACCATGTCATATATCATGCCTTTCCATACCATATCATATCATGGCATAATATACCACATTCCACATCATGCCATGTCATATCACAAAATATTATAGCATACGATATCTTTCCTCCCTATAACCTCCTTTATAATGCGTGGTCGAGGCCAATGAAGGTAATGATTACTGCTTTCCTGTGGTCTCTCTTTTCCTTTCAAAGGGGCCAAACTTCCAGTGAGAACCCTTCTTTATGGGATTGACAGGTTAGCAACCCAGGAACCCACAGAAACCTCTGCGTGACTTTAAGTCTCCCACAATTGGTGGCTGAGGCTATATGAAGATAGATATAGTTTGAGGGTCACCTCTGGACCCTGGGGCCTGTGCAGCAGAATGATACAACCCAAGGACAGTTTTAAACTATTCTCTGTGGGGGACCAGATATCCAAAGGATTTTGCATCTATTCTGGTCCTGCTGAAAGCAATGACTACAGCCAAATACGTAGATATTGTTAAATATGCAGATCCTCATTAACCTTTTCCTGTACCTCAGGCATCTTTGTCAATTGACAGGACCCAACAGGGAAATGACAGCAATTTGAGCTTCTGTTCTCCCCAGCCAAAGAGCCTCCCCAAGTTTACTTAAATCTGTCTGCCCTTAGAACAATTCAGAACCAGCCAAAGTCAAGCTGAAATGTGCTAACCGGTCCCAGCCTGTTGAGGATCTGCTTGTGACTACATTCTTCAGGGCCACGGTCCACAAGACTTGTGGTGCAAGAATCTGCGGTGCTGCAGGATTAGATGTTGTACACTCAACAGCACCTCTTCAGTGTGTTCTTGCAACTGCTGGTGTGGATAATGAGCTCCTCTTAGGCATTTCGGGGAAGGTGAATTGAAGGGGAAGTTCAAGCATGGCTGGGTTAAATGTGCTGCACTTACATCTCAGCATGCTATGAGAGCCCATAAGGAAGATGGATACTCTTTCCTGTGCATAGAGACTTACATAGAGCTAGCAGGGTGACTCCTACTCCTCTTTGGTTATAACTCCTTTGCTCGTTCAAGAACTAACTATATTAAGTTCTCATCCTTGTCTCCCATCCCAGGGTCAAGGAGAACACAGTAGGACTCTGGATCCCCATGAGCAGTGCGTGGGAGGGGAAGCTAGTGGTCTGGCTCCCACAGGTGTCACAAGGCTGCAGAAGCCACAGGTGAAGGCAACAGCATCCAGGGCCCTCAGGCTATTGGATTGTGGATGGATCACCAGGCCAGGAATCCCTGGAAGACACTCCTTTACACACCCAGAGCCAATTTAGAAGATAACATCACAGCAAGGTTTCAGCTGAGTATACTATCCAACCAATCAGAGCTAACCATATTGGATCAGCCAGTCAGATGTAACCACATTGTAGCCACACCCTCTCTCTGTTCTCTATATATGTAACCCTCAATAAAAGTGAAAGATTCTCCGAAACCTCCCCAGAGTCTGTGTGGTGACTCTGTGCCTCTCCCTCTTAGTCTGGGCCTCTGAAGCCTGCTCCATGGTGATTGCCTTGGATGACAACAGTTAATGTCCCTCTCTTCTCTTCTGCATAATCCCACCTAAAGACAATTTCTACCCCATTCAGGTGCCAAAGACACTTTCCTGGAAAACATGGATGCCCAAGTCTGTGCTGCTCATGCCTTCCACCCCCTCACCCTCACTCCCAGTCCTGGCCAGGTGAGCTGTATCCTTAGCACACTTCCTTCCTTCTCTCTGGTCATATCCTGGGCTGCATCTAGTCTTTAGGCTGATTGGTACTAACTCTGTGTGAGACCCTCTTCTGAGTGATGGGTCTTTCACAAGCAGACTTCTCTCTCCTGGGGTGAAGGACTACTTGTCCATGGATTGTGTCAGGGAATACAGATAAGGCGGCTGAGGAAAGGGATGTTTGAAAATAACATTACCATCCCTTTTTTGTCCTCCATGTCTCATTTTAGTTGCAATGTTTGGCTTGCTTCATATAAAATTTTTTCCAGCTCCAAACTAAACATAGTTCAATTTCTTTTTTTTTTTTTTTTCGCTTTTTTGGAGACAGGGTCTCGCTTTGTAGTTCAGGCTGGCCCTGAGCTCACCATGGTGCCCAGGCAAGCCGCCGCGAACTCAGCAATCCTCCTGTCTCTGCCTCCCGAGTGCTGGGATTACAGGCGTGAGCCACCACGCCTAGCATTATATGTGGTAACCAGGGATCGAACTCAGGTCCTTGCGCTTGCAAGGCAGGTGCCGGAACCACTGAGCTAACCCTCTGGCCCTCAATTTCTTTTTTTTCAGTATTGGGGTCTAAAACCAGCCAGTGACTTGACACTGAGCGATAATACTAATGATTTTTTTTTAAGTTTGTGAATGAGTCTTGCTAAATTGCCCAGGCTGGATTTGAACTTTCTGTCTGCCTGCCTTTACCTCAGAGAGCTGAGACTGCAGGCGTTGCCACCATACCTGGCCCGCTCAAGGCTTTCGTTTGGTCTCAGTGATGTTTCCCCACTGTCTCTGATCCTGATCACAGTGGTAGGTAGCTGCCCTGCCTGGGTAGGATGAGTGCTCTGCCCCCTGCATTTGAAGTTAAGGTATTAATAAAAAATAGTGTAGACTAGACAGGAATGCTGTGTATTCGCTTCACACATTTTCTGTAAACCTAAAAGTATTGTGGAATGAAAAGAGACACAGTCAACTCTTGCTCAGGATAAGCATGTGGTCAAGGACTTGTGTTAAGCTGCTTGACAGCAATGCTCTCTGGGAAAGGAGGAGTTAGCGACTGCAGGCATGAGGTCCAGACAGTGAATGGAATAGTCAGTCAACTGACGGGAGAGGAAAGGGGCATTGCAGGGACAGGACCTGAGCACTCTGCTCTGTACTAGGAGTGACCTTCTGGCTGGGGTGGGAGCTTAGGATTTCCGTGTGTTCCTTCCCCCTTTGGTAGTAATGCTCCTCCTTCTTCTGTCTTGAACTTGAAGATGTCGGGAAAATTGGTGCCAGCTCTGAGTCCTCTGCGTCACCAGAGCCACAGTGGTGAGAAAGCCGTAACCCCGCGGTGGCCACACCGGCAGCGTGTGAATGAGGGCTGGGAGAAGGCCGTGGGTGTCAGGAGGGTGACTGTGAGAGCTGCCTGGGCTGCGTCGGGGAGCCCCGGGCAGTCGGCCCTGTCCCCCAGTTCCGCTGAGCTCGCAGACCACACTCAGTGGAGGAAGTGTGCTTTCCCAGCCAGATCCTTTACAAGTACTTCACCTTGTAAAGGATGCTCATTTGTTTCCTGCTATGTTTCATGGGTGGGAACTGACATCAGAAATAAGAGTTTTCCTGTAATTTTTCTTATTCTAGCTCAGTTTGACTGTTGCGTTTTGGAGTTGTTTTATTGTTGCAGCTTAGGGAACACGAAGTGATCTTAACAAAGACGGTTGTTGTTGCATGGGGTGATGGCCAGTGGTCTTTCCAGGTTCTTACTGTCCTGTTCAAAGAACGGGGTGGGACAAGTGACATATACAAAAGCTTAACATTTATTGGAGGTACTGAAAGTAGGAAAAGAAGGAAAAAGCAGAGCAAATGCAGCCCGTTAAAGGAGAAAAGGAAGCAGAGCACAGGGTGGGCTGGTGAAATGGCTCCTGGCATAATAGCTGCCATCTTTTACACCCTATTCTGATGTCAGACCTGCTTGATCTCATGTCAGAAGACTGGCATCAGGGGCAAGGCTTGGCTTCATCTTGTGCCAGAAGAAATGAAGACAGCATCTCTGATCCGTTGGACTCTACATCTGAAGCTGTCCTATGCAGGAGGCCTGAATCCTCAAGACTGACAGGTCCTTTTGATTGACAGGTCTTCATAATGTTTTTCCCCACTTTTGGGAATCAAACTCAGGACCTTGCGCTTGCCAGGCAGGTGTGGGGCTGCTGAACTATACCCCAAGCCAGGGCTTCCTAACTGACAGTCCGAATAACAAGCAGGTTTCCACAATAGACAGATCACACCCAATCGTCAGTATTTTGTCATGCCCTATTTTCCTGCCTAAAAATTGTGCAGTGAGTTGCTTCCAAAATTTCAAAGAAGTGAAATAAATCAGATACACAAGCTTATATATCACATTGTTTCTCTTACATGAGAAACCCAAAGTATAAAAAGCAAAATAACAAAAAGATAATAAGAGAGCTCTCTCAAATAAGAGGATCAAGAGATGAAGGCAGAGGGGAGGAAGTGGAGGGAAAGGGGATAAGGAAAGGAATTAAGATGTATCATGTACATGCCACTCCATGCAAAGAATGTAAACATTATATACTGCAAATGTACTAATAAAAAAAGAAAATAATTTTAGTCTACAACCATTAAAAAAGATAAGATAATTTTAAATTTCATTACTGTTTTTTAAATTTAGGTTTACAAAAATACTGCTCACAAGGTGGAGGATTTAGCTCAGTGGTTCCAGCATCTGCCTGGCAAGCACAAGGTCCTGAGTTCAAATTCAATCCCTGGTACCACATACCAAATGCTGGGCATGGTGGCTCATGCCTGTAATCCCAGCACTTGGTAGGCAGAGGCAGGAAGGTTTCTGTGAGTTCAAGGCTAGCCTGGCTACATAATGAGTACAGGGCCAGCCTAAGTTACAAAGTAAGACCCTGTCTCAAAAAACTAATATATTGCTCATTACGACAGTTCCCACTTACCCATGGTCAGACTCACCATTTCCATGACTATTAAGAGTTTATGCTAGTGTGACACACATGTGTGACAACTGTTGAACCAATACTGATGTGTCATTTTTAACTGAAACCCTTGGTTTACATCAGGGTTCTCTGTGTTGTGTTGTCCTGTGCATTTTTGAAAATGTGTCATCCATTCACCAGGTACAACATGTACTAACTGTTTTGTTGCCTTAAAATCCTCTATGCTATGCTTATTTTTCTTGGAAAATTAACTTCATTAAAATTCACTTTTATTGAAGACAAATTTTACAAACTTTTTTTTTTTCTTTTTGAGACAGGGTCTCACTTTGTAGTTCAGGCTGGCCCTGAGCTCACTCTGTAGCCCAGGCAAGCCTCGAACTCAGCAATCCTACTGCCTCTGCCTCCTGAGTGCTGGGATTACAGGCGTGACCCACCATGCCCAGCTACAAACTGTTTTTACAACTCTGCATTTCCATTATTTCTTTGAAATAGAATATTTTCCCAAGAATGAAGCACTATGCATGGATGAAAATGCAGACAAGATCTATATGTCAGAACCTACAAATGCTGATAAAAGTAAGGAGATCACAATAAATGGAAAGGTATTTCATGTTCATAGACTGAAAAACTCAATCTAGTTAAGGTATCAATTCTTTTCAAATTGATTTATGGATTTAGTGCAATCTTAGTCCAACTCCTGGAAAGTGCTTGGTGGACATCAGTAACCTTGTCCCAAAGTTGATATGGAAAGGCCCAAAATTCCAAATAAAAAACATTATACCGAAGAACAATGTAAGAGTATCAACACTGTCTGATTTCAAGACTTACTGTGAAGCAACGGTGATCAAGTTTGTGTAGAACCAGAGAAAGTTTAGGCAGAACCCAGAAATGCCTCTGACCAGACTCACTAAACTAATCATTGCCAAGGAGGAAAGAGAACAGGGAAAGGCATCTTGACAGCATCTGGTGTCAGAATAACTGAACATTCACATATACAACAATACCTGGGTCCTTATGCCTTTTGCAAAAATGAGCTGAACATGGATGGCAGACCTAATACAAAATGAGAAGCTGTAACATTTCTGGAATGTGAAGGAGAAAAATCTAGGTGGCCCATTACTGGTAATGTAGTTAGCTAGACACATTAATGGTGACTCTTTAAACATAGTACCAAGAACATGACATAGGAAAGAAAAAAAATGAGTAGAACCCTTAATATACACTTCTGTGTGTAAAAGAAAAGGACACACAACATATGACTTCGACTGTGTGACATCCAGGAAAGGGCAGAGAAGGTGAATAGGTCAGTGGTTTGTGAACCTTCCAGAGGAGGAAAAGAAGGATAAACAGGGGTGACTTTAGGGGTTTAAGGGCTCATTTACTATTTGGGGTGACCCTAGAATGAAGGATATATGGCATCACATGTTTGTCAAAACCCACTGGACTACGGAACCAGCAAACTCCTGCGTAGCCGTGGACTTTTAATCATGTTGGTATTGTCATAAATTCACACAACACTGATGCAAGATGATAAAGACAGGGAAACTGAGGGGAAGGGAGCTCGCAGAATGTCATACAGGAAGTCCTACTTGACGCAATAAGGCAAGAAAACGAGTTAGAAAATTCAGCCTAGGAAGGAAGAAATAAAAAGTGCTCACCGCAGTTCGTCATCACCTGTCAAAGGACATCTTGGTTGCTTCCAAGTTTCCACAATTTTTAATATACTATTGATATTCATGTGTGGGATTTTGTGTGAACATGAAAATTTTCAACTTGTTGGGTAACTATTTAGGAGTATGATTGCTAAGTGATATGGTGTATTATTCAGCTTTCTCATGGCTGGGGCACCACACCTGACACCCAAAATTTAGAGGGGGGAGGTTTATTTGGTTCACAGCTAAAGGGACTCAGCCCATGGTCAGCTGGCAAGAATATCCTGGTGGGAGGGCGTGGTGGAGCATGCCAAGCTACTTAACTCATGACAGCCAGGAAGCACAGTGGGGAGCAGCACTAGAAAGGAAGGGGCGAGGGACCAAATATAGTACCCAAGGTCACATCCCCATGACCCACCCAGACACACCCAAGGGCATGCTTGACTAATCTGCTGGATGTTTCTAAATCTGACAAGCTTGACGTAGCACGTTTAACAGTCACATGTGGGAAGCCCATGCTTATCTTTATAAAAAAATACCAAGTTGGCTTTCTATCAAGAGTACTGTTTTGTATTTCCAGCAGCAGTAAGCAGGAGCTCCTATCGCTCCAATCCTCGCTGGCACTTGGTGGTGTCAGCATTTTGGATTTTAGCTGTTCTACTGTGTGTGTGTGTGTGTGTGCGCGCGCGCGTGTGTGTGTCTTCCTGTGGTACACATGGTGGTTTTACTTTGTAGTTCCAGTTAGTAATGAAGGTGTGGTTTCTGAAGAATGGCTAGGAAGGAAATGCAGCAGGGCAGTGAAAAAGACCAGGAGAAGATGCTGGGCTGGCTGGGACCCAGCCTCAGCCCAATCCCGTGGGAGCAGGACACTGCAGCAGTGAAGGGACCCAGGGCTCTGCGTTCCTGCATCAAACACCCCTTGACCATGTAAACTTCCAGGCCATTGAGGACAGGCTTCTCTCCCCGGGGTGAACATTTTGTCCCAAAGAGGGTTCCTGGTTCAACCAAGGACAAGGAGAAATTAACGTCAGGACCACATCTCCCTATGTCTTTCTTCTATGCCCTGGATCAACCTGAATAATGGGCAGAGAATTCTGCAGATCAATGAGCTTAGCTGGAGGTAAATTCAGGCTGTGCGTGCTCTCATGGATCAGAGGCATCCTTGGAAGCCCACAAATATTGTCTGAACCACCTTTCTTTGGTTACAGGGTGTCTCCATGGAAACAGCCAGGGCTGCAAAGCTGCATCATGGCCATGCTACCTACAAAGTCGCAGCTAGGACTGCAGAGATTCACGTGACAGCCCATGTTACCAGGCCAGCCCTTCATGACCTCTCGGACCCATTCTGCCAGGGTGTGATGTGTGTAAAAGCAATAGTGTTGCCAGCTGAGACTTCTGTGCAGGTAACTTGCCCTTAGGGCCAAAGGACCCATGAGATCAGAGCCTTGAAAACAAACAGAGCAAACCTGTTTCTGCTAAAGGTCATCCTGGTGATTTTCACGACCCCAAGCACAGTGGTAGACACAGGTGCCTTTCCATAAATGCCAAGAAGGAAAGGGAGAAGGAGGCAGAGGATGAGGAAGAAAAGGAAGGAAAGGATAGAGGCTGTCAGGCAGGAAAGAAGAGTATGTCATCAAGTCACTAGTGTATTTAAGAGAAACAGCTCTGCAGCCCTCTGAAGCAGCTCTGTGGCCAGGCAGATGACAGCGTGGGTGGCCACACAGCGGCAGCAAGAGGCCCTACATGGGAAATAGCAGGACTGCCCTGCTCTGTCTACAGGAGATGCACCCAGCTTGGGCTCCAGCCAGGTGCTGCCTTTGCCATCCCAAGATCCCAGCAAGGCCATTGCCAAGCTTCAGGCCTTCAGGTCCACATTAGCGAGTCTAGAAATGCCGGCAGGTAACTGCTCTTTGCAGAATGCTGGGGGAAAGTAAATCACTGAAGAAGCTGGTGGAAGAAATCAGTTTCTTGTTCTCCGGTTGGATGCTGAGCATGATCATAGTCAGAGTAAGAACTTCTGAAAAGCAGAGGGCCTTGAAAGAGTGACATGTCAGCCCTGTAAAGAGCGAGGAGAAAGGAGCACATGGGAGGCTGGGAAGAACAGGAACAGAAAAAGGAAAGTCAGGCTGAGTGAGAAAGGAAACAGAAGCCTGTGTAGGAGAAGCAGTGCTTGGGACAGCAGCCATCATGACCTTGTGAAGTCACATATGCTACTGGACACATTTAAATGAATCTCACCACGAAAGCAATGGCACTTCTGACTCCAATATGTACAAGACAAAGAATTCCCTAGAAGGCAAGTGTTTTTGCTTTTACAAGAAGGAAAATGACATCCAATACAAGCTCTGCAAGATGCTGCCCCATTTTAGAAATACAAGGACTGTGGGGAAAAGGGTGTGTGTCAGAGCTGAGGAAATACAATCATTTTCTTTCCGTAGTGCTGGCCCGACAATGCTCTATTTAAAGCTTCGTGGTCTCAGTATTTCAAGGTAAAACATGACTCGTTTTTTCCTTACCTGAGTTTAATAGGAAGGATTCCAGTGTTGGACTGGAGAAAAACAGGGCAGAATCTCATTCTTCCAAGGCCAATTCATGTCCAGGATTTGTGTGACGAGAAGGGGACAATAGCCATTTTCACCATTAGGCTCCAGGCAAGCGTCAGGAAACTGAACGGTGGAAAAGGCGCCTGGAGCCATCATGCCCTGGGGTCCTGGCCTGGCATCCCCGTGAACTCTGGCTTTTTCAGGTCTGGGAGTCAGCGCTTCCAGGAATGGGGCGGCTTCAGGCCCACCTTCCTCAAGGGAATCCAGAGGTGGGAGCTCTCCATCGGGAAGGTGACAGCACAGTGAGAAGGCAAAGTGTCACCAGTTTACAGAAATGCAGTTCCTGGGTGCCACAGTAGAGGAGCTTCTACCTGCCGGCCCAGGTGTTAGGATCAGCCTTGACTGCAGGGTACACAGCTGACGGAGAAGGGACACATGGGCCATGTGAGGGACTATCACATGCCCAGAGGTCACTCTTACTCGAGGAGAATGGAAGATGGAGACATGTGCTGATCACTTACTCCCTGTCTCTGTCTATAGCTATGCTGGATAAGACTTTGCTATGGTTAGTTTGCCACAAGTGTGAGGGGAATCAGGGACATTTCTAAGATTTACCTCTCTGGAGTGTCAGAAGCAGAGCGTTCTTGCCTTCAAGTACAATGCTGATCCCTGCTTTGTAAGTGCTGGAATTTCCTGTGATGGTCAGAGGCGAACCAGCCAACGGTTGCATGCCCTGTGTTGACCCCTTCAGTCCACATGGTAGCCAAGACTGGGAGACCTGCACTTTCTCCTGAGCTAGAAAACAGTATAGGAGGGAGGGAGGTGGCCTCAGCCTGTCCTGGCCAAGGAGGATGCTGTCACATCCTTTTCCTCAGATCACCCGGGGCTGGTCAGCCAGGAAGCGTGCTCTGCGAGAGCCTCAGAAGCACAGCTCTGTGGGCCTCTCCTGTCACTTCCTCGGACCTCGCTGCCCTCACCCTGACTCCAAGCATCTCACCAGAAGCCCTGCTTGGACTCTGAGGATGGCTGAATTTCAGTTCCTGCTTTGGGTGTTCAGGGCATGGCCTCCTGGCCTCCAGGTGTAGGTTGACGAGTCCACCACTGACAGAACTGCATCGGAACACCCTGTTTGGTGCTCCAGGCCGCTGGTCTGCTTTGTCTCGCCAGAGTGGAGGCAGCCTGCCAGGCAGGTACAGCTCAAGTCTGAGGCAACCCCCTCGGCCCCCTGGCCTCACGCCCAGCCTGGTCACTTATGACTCACAACTTTCAGTTTTCGGTAACTCAGACTTCCTGAGACTCACACTCCTCCTACTTCAGGTTAAGGGTGAGGTGCTTTGGGGATGGGTGCAGGCGGCCACAGCCTTTGTCTCTTGGGTGGCAGGTTGGCCTCACTGCCCCCAGAAACCCTGTCACACACATACATCTCTCTCCTGCCCCTCTCTCGGGATACAGGGCTTTCCTGGCAGGGTCAGTCAGGAAAGCCCTGTGGAGAGACAATGTCATGACTTATGTTCAAGCCCGGAGGGACCCTCTATCTTGCTCAGAAACAAAGCATCCATGGTGGGTAAAACCATGCTGTGTCCCCCTGGGAGTCCCTATCCTGGTCCCACTGCTCACTCAGCATGGGCCCTCATTCCACACTGGAAACCTGTGACAGTGGCTGTTTTTTTCTCTCTTTTTTTCTTTTTAAATTGTACAGTGAGCTTCATGCCTCCATGGTCCTTAGACTCACTGAACTCTTGACCCTAGATAGGCTCAGCCCCAGGTAGTCTGGGTATCTCCCATGGAGCAGAGGGCCCCGCATGCACCTTGACCCCACTCAGGTTTTGAGACAGGAGGTGCCGAGGGCAGCCTTGTGGAGTTTGTGTGGTTTGGCTCAGACCTGGTCTCATGCTGGAAAACAGTCACCACCCCAGACTGAGCAGCTCAGGTGGTTGTTCCTTGAAAGAAAGGGTTCTGACTCAGTCTCTCTTGCAAAGTCCGAAACCATGGGAAGAGCCTGAACTCTGGGTAGCACCTGGGCTTGGCTGTGGGGTTGTCCGCAGTTGGCCCTTAGGCCGCACTGGGAGCAGCAGCCTACACAGGGCTGAGCAGTTTGCAAATGCCACTGAGTATGCAACAGCCTGCATGTTCTGGACTCCTGAGCCCACCCAGGGTGTACCAGCCTGGAGATCCTGGCAGCTGCCATGAGCACTCATGGGCCTCCCCTCTGTTACCCTACTCTTCACTCCCCAGCATGGTGACCTTCACCCCGCCTCCTTCCTCTGTAGTCAGCCAGTTATGATGATCACGGCGGCGGGGGGGGGGTGGCCAAGACCCCACACTCCCCAATTCTGTCATTTCCTCCAACATGCCCCAGATGCTGGCATCCTGAAACTCAAAGAAATGGTAGGGGCAGATGAGACACTGTGGCCAGGGGGCTCCTGC
This sequence comes from Thryonomys swinderianus, assembly GCA_004025085.1. Lineage (NCBI taxonomy): Eukaryota > Metazoa > Chordata > Mammalia > Rodentia > Thryonomyidae > Thryonomys > Thryonomys swinderianus. The sequence goes on from PVIC010000012.1 coordinate 109,622, forward strand.
TTTGCCAATACAAGCACTAAGCTAGTCATTACTCCAAAGCAGGGAGCCTTGGTTGGTCTGAAGGACTCTGCCTCCTGGAAGTGGAGCTCGGGGCTGTGCAAATGTCCAGACAGAAGCAGGAGATGATGATGCACAGTAGAGTGGTCTCCAGGGAAGATGTAGTGTGCAAAGGGGGTGGGAGACCCTGCAGATGGCACACAGACCGGGCAGAAAGTCTGAGACCAGGCTGGCAGCAGGGAGCTCACACACGGGCCACAGTATGTTTTTGGGTATTTCATCTAAGAACAGTGAAGAAAGCCAGAGGCCACTGGACAGGTCCACCCAGGGGGACCAGAGAGGACATGTGTTCTCTCTGAAATATGCTGTGGTCCAAGAAAGGGGTCGTTGCAGCACCACGGTGGAGACAACTGTGGCATCATGGGAAGGTCCCGTGTAGGAGCGCCGTAGGGCTGAGGACTCAGCTGAGGGCTGAAGGGCTCCTGTCGGGTCCCAGGAGCAGTCCCTCCCCTCCCCACGGCTGCCATCGGAGGTGCAGGGGAAGCCTCAGAGGGGCCCGTGGCGGAGAAGAGGAGCTGGGAGGAAGGGAGGGAAGGGGAGAGGGAGGAGAAAAGGAAAACTCTGGGTCATGTTCTCCTCAATGCCAATCTTACATAGAGAAACTGAGCAGCTAGGGGCTGGGATGCCCACAGCTGGACGCTGTCCCTGTGCTGGCAGGGTATTACAGAGGCACTATGGGCGCCGCAAAGGGGCCCAGGCACTCATGTCTGTGCATGACATGTCCCCGACTTGTAGTAGGAAATAGTTTAATGGACACCAACAGCCACCCTGGCCTCGTGAATGTGGATACAGAGGTCGCATGTGTGTTCAACATGTTTTATCTATTAACTGTGTTACATATAAGTGTGCAAACCTCATATTATCTACAATGTGGATGTCTTCTTGCTGTTGCCCTAAGAGTTCATGATATGGTTTTTTAAAAAACTTTTTATTTTTTTGTTTGTTATTGAAACAGGGTCTCACTTTGTAGTTCAAGCTGGCTCGGAGCTCACTATGTAGCCCAGGCAAGCCCGGAACTCAGCAATCCTCCTGCCTCTGCCTCCAGAGTGTTGGGATTACAAACATGAGCCACCATGCCCAGCACTGCGGGGTGTGGTACTGATTGCTGCTGGATGTGAGTCACCATGCCCAATATCATCATTGTATGTGGTTGCCGGGATCGAACCAGGGACCTTGCACTTTCTAGGCAGGTGGCTGAACCACTGAGCTAAATCTCTGGCCCATAAAAAGTTTTTTATTTTGAAATGAGAAGATTCATAGAAAGGTACACCCTCCAGCTCCCCAGGAACAATCAAGCAGCTGTCACTCCGAATCATCAGGAAATTGCCAGATTTTACCAGCTTTCATGTGTGGGTGGTATATGTGTATGTGTGTGTTGTGTGGGTATCTGTGTGATTATGTTGTGTTTATTGTGCACATATCCGTGTGTGAGTGCATGCTGTGTGTGAGGAGAGGAGGCCAGGGATGGAGAAGTGTCCTGTGAAAGGACAAAGTACTGTGTTGTCATCCGCGCTGATTACCACGGAGCAGGGTTCAGAGGCCCCGACCAAGAGGGTGAGGTACAGTCACCACGCAGACTCTGGGAAGGTTTCGGAGAACACTTCCGCTTTTATGGAGGGTTATATACACTTATATAGGGAACAGAGAGAGGATGCAGGTACAACGTGGTTAGCTCTGATTGGTTGGATAGTATAGCCTAGTCGAAACCTTGTTGTGATGTTATCTTCTAAATTGACTCTGGGTGTGTGAGGGAGTGTCTGTCCTCCAGGGATCCCTGGTCTGGTGATCCATGCACCATAATCCAATAGCCTGAGGGCCCCGGATGCTGCTGGCTTCACCTGTGGCTTCTGCAGCCTTGTGACACCCGCAGGAGCCAGCCCACTAGCTTCCCCACCCACGCGCCACTCATGGGGATCCAGAGTCCTACTGTGTTCTCCTTGACCCTGGGATGGGAGACAGGGATGAGTACCTAATATGGTTAGCTCTTGGACAAGCGAAAGAGTCATGACCAAGGGGGAGCAGGAGTCACCCTGCCAGCTATAGGTAAGTCTCTATGCACAGGAGAGAGTGTGCTCAATCTCCATCTTTCTTATGGGCTCTCATAGCAGTTATGAGATGTGTGTGCAGTGCACTTAACCCAGCCAGGCTTGAACTTCTCCTTTAGTACTGGCGCTCTGGTCCCATGGCCTTCTGTGACTTCAGCATCTCTTTGTGCACCATGGCCCTGCCCAAGTCATGTACGATCTCAGTCACAGTTTTGCAAAGGAGGCCAGTGTCTTACTTAAGGCCTTCTCCAGTGCCCAAGCTGCTGCCCAACTTCCGCCTAGTTGAGTCTCTTTGCTCACTGCTCAGGGCATCTATTCTCACGCACCAGGCACGATGCAATGCACAGTAACAGCATTTACTGCTTGGGGCAGTGACCCCGTTTATGAGGATCCAGCTGACCTCCTCACTCCAGGCTGCAGGTGACTGCCTCTCTGGGGGCCCCCGGCAGTGGACACTGAGGGTACAGCTGAGGGGACAGGTGGCTCTACCTTTGGAATAAATTAGGATCACTTCTTTCTCTTTCCATCTTTTTACCCTCCAATTTTATTGAGGAATGATTGCCAAGTGAATATTGCATATATTTAAGCTGTATGTAATTTGGTTTGATATAAACACACACTGGGAAATAATTATCACAGTCAAGTCGATTAACACACAAAGTACCTCCCATGGTATGTCTCTCGGTACACTTATGATCTACTCTTTAGCAAATTTCAAGAATACAATAGTGTTATTAATTAATTAGACTTATTGTAATTATTTACTATTGTGGTAAGCTGGGTCCCCAGTAATTATTCATGCCGTGAGTGAATATCATCTCCGCTCTCCACCCACGGCCCTTGGAGACCTCTGTGGCCTCCCTAACACTGAGTGTGGCTTTTCTGCTTGGCTTCCACACATGAAGGAGACGGTGCAGCTCAGGATTTGCCCACTGTGCCTGGCTTGTTTTACTTAGCACCGCGTCTTCCCTGGCCATCATACAAGTGACAGGATTTCCTCCTTTTTGAAAGGCTGAAGAATACTCCATTGTATGGCTGTATATACACCATGTTTTCTTTATCTGTTCATCTGGGGATGGACAGTTGCTTTGCTGCCTTCTCTTGGCTGCTATAAATAACGTTGCAGTAAACACAGGAGCACAGCTGTCCCTCTGACAGTGAGTTTGTTTCCTTTGGTTGCCCAGCCAAAGGGAGGACAGCGGAATTCTGTGTGGTTAGAGTTTTCATTTTTGGAGGAAGTGCCACATTATTTTCCCTCATGGCTGCAACGATTTATCTTCCTGCTGACCGTGTGCTGGGTCCCTTTTCTACGCAGCCTGCCAACATCTGTTACCTTTCTACTTTTGTAAACTCAACAAGTGAGAGGTGTTATCTTGTGTGGTTTGCTTTCCATTCCTTCAGTGGTTCATCATGTTATGCAGCTTTTTATGTATCATTACACACCCATATTCCTTTGTGGAAGAAACATTTAATCAGATTCTTTGACCAATATTTTTTTCATATGGGGGATCGAACCCAGGACCTTGCTCTTGAGAGGCAGGAACCAGAACCACTGAACTAAATCTCCAGCCCCCTTTGTTCAGTTTTTAACTGAGCTAATTGTTACACTGTTATTGAACTGGATGAGTTGCTTATACACTTTTTATATTAATCTTTTGTTGGATAGATAGTTTGTAAACATTTTCTCCCATTCTATAGCAGGTTGCTCCTTTTGCTCTGTAGGAACTTTAGTGTTTTTTTAGTCCTGCTTGTTTTGTTTTCTTGTATTTTTGAAATAAAACTTTAAAAATCATTATCGAAACAAATGTATAGAATTGTCCCCTTCTGTTTTTGCCAGGAATTTTATGTTTAGAGGTCTTAATGTTTAAGATTTTAATTGATTTTAGTAGATTTTTGTGTACGGTGTAAGATAAGGGTCTGATTTCATTCTTTTTGCATGTGGCCAACTCCCTTTAATGAAGAGACAATGAGGTCCCCAGTGTGTCCTCTTGGTGCCTTGTCAAAAACTCACTGACCGGAAATGCTTGTGTTTATTTGGAACTCTCTGTTCCATTCATTTAGTCTGTCTACAAGCCAGTACTATATTAGATTTATTGATATGGATGTATAATATAATTTGAAATCAGGAAGTTTGATGTGTCTGACTTTGTTCTTCCTTACTCCACTTTGGAGCTTCATCACGAATCTCAGGATCATTTGTCTATTTCTGCAAAGTAGCTAGAGAGCATTTTAACTTGGATTGCTGCTTTGTCTGTAGGCCACTTTCAGTAGTGTGAACAGTTCATCAAGATTAGTTCTTCCAGGGCCGGAGGGTTAGCTCAGTGGTTCTGGCGCCTGCCTCGCAAGCACAAGGTCCTGAGTTCAATCCCCGGTGACCACATACAATGCTGGGCATGGAGACTCACGCCCACCAGCAATCAATACCACATACCACAGTGCCGGGTGTGGTGGCTCACTCCTGTAATCCCAGCACTCGGGAGGCAGAGGCAGGATTGCTGAGTTCGAGGCTTTCCTGGGCTACATAGTGAGCTCAGAGCCAGCCTGAACTACAAAGCGAGACCCTGTCTTAAAGGAAAAAAAAAAAAAAAAAGATTAGTTCTTCCAGTCATGAGCAGAGACTATATTTGTAGCTTTTGCATATTCTCCAATTTCTTTCAGAAATGTTTTATAGTTTTGGAGGTATTAATCTTTCACTTTCTTGGTTAAATTTATTCTTACAGGTTTTTTTTTTATGCTATTGTAAGTAAGATTGTTTTCTTGATTTCTTCCTTGGATTGTTTATCACTATAGAAACCCTGCTGATTTTTGTGTTCAGATCTTGCATCCTGAGACCTTGCTGATTTTGTTTTGTTAGTTCTGATGTCATTTTGGTTGAGTCTTTGAATTTTTTTTATCTATAAAATTAGATCTTCTGCACATAGATTTTACATCTTCCTTCCTGATTCGCCTAGCCACACTGACTAGGATTTTTAGGACCATTTTGAATGGAAATGGTGAGCATGAATATCTTTATTTCGTCCCTGATCTGGGAGGAAACCCTTTCAGCTTTCACCACAGAGTACAGTGTTAGCCATGGGCTTGTCACGTGTGGTCTTTGTATGTCAAGGTACCTTCTTTTCATTTTCTTCAAACATTGCTGCTGAGTGAGGCCAAGTCCTGAGCACTGTGCGCTTCCCTCCTCTGCCTGCTACCTGGAGTCACAGGCTCACTGATGGTTCTGTCCAGGGCCATCTGCATTGACTTCTCTTCTCCCTTCTAGATTTGTCCATTACTCATAGGGCAGTGTTGAAGTCTCCACCAGTAGTACTAGATGCATCTATTTGTCCTCAAAATCATATGTGTGTGTATATTTGCCTCACATATACCTGTCCTGGTGTTAGGAATGTGCACATTGAGAACTTTTGTCTTGGATATCTAGCAGGGAGCCGGTGGGACAGTGGCTGACTGTCAATCTGCACCTGGACCTGCCACCTTTCCGCAACAGGCAAGACATTGTGTTTAGGCCTTTGATGCAGCCCAGACAGCAGTAGCTAAGGCCCAACTGTTTTTCTCACCTTCCCAGATAAAGGTTGTGTGGTGGCCATGGATTTATGGGCCTCCGAAGATCTTCTGTTATTACGTCTTCTGGTCCTGAGCCCAATGACTGAGGGGTAGGAGAGGAGGAGTGACCCTGCCATCATTTATGCATATGTGAGTTTTTAAAAAAGCATAGAATAACAATAAATGAGCTTCTCATTTACCAGCTAGATGTCAAATGTTCTTTGATAAAAAGAACACATACATTCTGAAGGAAATTAATTATTCCAGAAAGAACAGAGATTGCCTGTCAGTTTTGATAACGTTTATCTGAAATCCCTTAAATTGCATATGGTTACATGTGGTGAACCAGAAGCAACTATACAACTCCAAGAACCTCGTGGGGTTTATAGCATTTTCTCCAAACTCCACCCTGCCCCACAGGCTCCCTTCCTCACTGACAGAGCATGTCTTTTTGCGTGAGATCAAATTGTTAGTATATGCTGAATGCTGATAGAATTAGGAGTATTGCAAGATATACTAGGAGAGTAGCCATCCACAGGCATACCTCATGTTTGGTTATATAACAGTTTCCAGAGTACTGGATTACACATACCCCACTGAGCCTCCGACACCATGCCTGTGCTTATAACCAAGGTGAGATAGTTTTGCCAAGGTTACACATTTTGCAAGACTCTTAAACCAAGATCTCTTTACTATAAATTTCTTCTCACAGAGGTTTTCTTATCTTACTTTGCTTACAGATTAGTTCATCAGATGGATTATATATCATTCATGTTAATGCATCATCTAGGTGTGCTTCCTTTAAAACTCTGCAATGCTGGTTTTATATGCAAAATTCTGTTTCTATGTGTAAATGGTAAGCCAAACAGGAGAAATTACTTCTGTGCCTTACAAAGGAAGTTTTCTGTGGTAACTTAGCTCATAAGGGGTGGCTCATGCTAGAGTATTGGGCCTAATGCATCTGTGTGTCTATCCCAACACACTTCCTGTGTGCAGTTGCATGTGTAATCATGGATCCTATAATCCCCTGATCCCCCCACCATGTAGTAACTGATGAAGGGCATTAACCAGGAGACAAGAGTACATATCTGGCTGACAGTCTGCAGGGAGAAGATGGGTGCCCAGCTGGTGCCGAGCAGACTTAAGGTCTCCTGCCCACCTGGTTGTGTGCTGTGCCAGGGAGCTGGGCTGAGTCCCACCACAGAGATGCACTGGGACATCTGCTTCCGATCACTTTGTCCTGAGGCAGCTGTGCCGGGTATTCACTACTACCCCAGACTGGGTGGCACATACCTCTTGGGATGATAGGTACCCAGTGACCCCTTCCTGCCTGACTCTTCCTGAACTGCTGTAACAAGATCAGAAGCCACATAGCTATAAACAATGCATATTTTCTCACTCTTTTCTTTGGTAGCTGGAAGTTGAAAACAGAGCGTCGGCCTGGCCACAGTCTGATGGCTCCAGGGAAGAGTTCTTCTTTGCCTTGCCAGCTCCTGTCATTTCTTGTCAAAGGCTGGCATCCCTCAGCTTGTTGATGTGTCAGTGTCACCTCCTCCCTAGTCACACTGCCATCCCTGTGTGTCTACCTCTGTGTTATTTCCCCTTTTATGAGGAGGCATTTATACTGGATTAAAGTGTAGTCTGATGACCACACTTCGATTTTATTGCCTCTCTAAATAACTTACTTTGAAATAAACTCATTTTCTCAGGTGCTGGGGGTTGAGGCTCCAATAATTTTGTGGGTATACGTCAGTCCTTCTGGGCTTATGTGCATGGGGAATGACCTTGGCTGGCAGAGCGGACAATTTCTCCTCGGTGGCACCTGTCCAATCTTCCCAACTGCACTTCAGGTGGACCTGAGCCTCCTGCTGACAGCCACACTGCACCAAGAGAAGAGCAGGTTCATCACCGTCACAAGGAAGGCGGGCTCCAGTCTCCTTTGTGCCATTGCTCTGCTTCTATCCATACCACATGCGACAATTCCACTTACAGGCTAGCCCACACTCTGCCTCTCAGGCAATGTACCATGGGTTCCAGGTCACCAGGAAGGCCCTGCCCAAGGTCACCAATGCCTAACACATTTCCTGAGAAAGTACAATGAGCTTCCATGAAGTGCTAGGGGTCTGTAGCTGAGAATCTTTTATTAGCCTAAGTGTCAAAGTCAGACAAGCAAAAGTCCACTGTCAGCCCACATCCCTGCAAAAGCACAGATCTCTGGGCTCTCACCAGAGCAGCAGAGCCTTGACCTAGACAGCCTTTGTCTGCACCAGATTCCCGAAAGGACCTTACTAGGGAGGGAGAGCTGGACACAGTCCATAATGAGGCTTTTCCTGTGGGACATGCTATTGGATCAGCCCTCAGCCTCCCTTTCCAGGGATAATCATCCTGGCACTTTTGACTTCCTGCTGAGGTCTAACTTGCAAACCTTCTGTGGACACACATTCAAATTACAAGCAAAGGAGTCCTGACTTTGGCATCAAATAGGAGCCTGGCCGGTCCCGAAACCTCGGTGTTGCCCTGAGGCTGGGCTAGCAGGGTCCTCAGCGACACAAGGACTGTGGGAGTGCAGCCCCAGCAGTTGTCTCGGAGAAAGCTGTCATCTAGGAGTCCCTGGGGGGCTTAGAGCTCTGGGTTCCGGGGTACTTCTCATCTATCTCCTGAGCAAGACCTGGTGCAATCTGCTTGCTGATGGGCTCTGGCTTCAGTTGCTTCACACCAGCTTTCTTCTTTCCAGTGCAGACACATCCAGCACTGAAACCATGATGCTCCGTCAGCCACACTACTCCTTGGGGGTGGGCCATGGGACCCCGGAAGTCATGCAGTGCAGCAGCCTGCAGTGAAGGTCTGCCTGGGTTTGTCCCATGGGAAGCAGCATAACACAAGCAGGAGTGAGGACTGGGCCTTTGTCTTCCCCAAGGAAAGGTACCAGTGTAACAGTTATGGGGTGTGTGCTCCCAAGGCTCAGTCTGAGCTGTGGCCCACACTTTCCATGGGAAATAAACTGAAATACTGGAGTGAGTGGAGAAACCGAGCCAGTAATCAAATGCTGCACGAGAAGTGAGTGACCACCGGGAAACAAATGGCCAGAAAAGGATAAGCGGGGGGTGCTCCATAATGTCTGCATCTGTGGAGGGTGCTGCTGCATTGTGCAAATCCCCTCCGAAAGCGTAGGACACACGGTCAGGGCTGCAGTCCTCCCACCCGGGCCACTGAGCCCCTTCCAGAGCTCGCCCCTGGCAGCTCAGGGCCCCTCTGCGCCTTCCTCCTGCCTCACTCTCCTTCTCTTTCCCAAAGATGGATCTCCAGTTTCCCCAACCCAGGTTCTAATGAACTTCTCTTAGACGCTCTCATCTCAGAGCTGCCCTGCAGGAACTCAGCACATGGTAACATGACTTTGGAACATGTCAGATCTGGCGACAGCCTCCTCACACGTCAGGACGCTGGTCACTGGCCTGTGAGGCCAGGAGTGCCTCCCACCTCCAGCCACGCCGTGTACCATTTGTCCCTTCCGCTGTCCACACTCCAGCCCCCCGGCCTGGCCTTTAGTCCCCCAGAATCCTGTAGCACGTGAGCTGGACTGAATGAAAGCCGGGCAAATGTGCTGAAGAAGTGCCTTGGGGCCATCCTTCCTGCAGCCCTCCACTCCCCTTCAAGTGTGTGATGTGCAGGTCCTCGCAACTGCTCTTCCTCCGGGGACACTGTCCCTGACTCTCCGGCCAGGTCAGGTGCTGTGGGCTCTATGACCAGTTTGCGGCTCTACTTCCTGTGTGACGTGCACATTTACTGCACTACTCCTTTCCCAGTGGGACCACGAGTAGCAAAAGGGCTCTCTGAGGGTCCAGTACAGAGTTTGGCTACACCAGAGGACAGGAGTTGTGTGCGCCCTCCTGGTGAGAACCCGCGAAGGCTGGTCCTCACCAGTCCTGAGTGCTGTGCTGCGCATGAGAGCACCAACCTCTGCCAGGATGCTCCTGGCCAAAGCCTGAAGCACAGGGCAGCTGAGGGCCACCATCCCTCAGGTCTGACGGCCTATTCCTGTGCACTGCCCATCCCTCCTGTCCCATCCTGGTCCTCACGCTGCTGGCTGGTCGCCAGTGTCCACTGGGTCTGGGTCAGGACAGGCCACAATGTGAGTGGCCAGCAGGAAGCGTGATGTCTGAGGACGAGGCCGTCTGGTGAGGTTGGGTGAATCTGGTGGGAAGTGCCTGGCTACGTGAGTAGGGCCTTATGGGAGGGCAGGGGTGGCCATGGAAGAAGATCTGCCCGGTGTCTTACAGCCTCTTTCTCATGCTCTCCTGAAACTGGCCTGGACACAGGAACACAGTCTCTTCCTCGGATATTAGAAGTGCCTTTATGCATCCCCCCCTGAGCTGCTGAGTCCTGAGTGACACTCGTGGGGTTTCGGAAAGCCTCTGTCACTGCTCTGCCTAGTCAAATGCGTGTTCCACGGCCTGGAGGCCCTGCCCCAAAACCTGTGGAGCTGGGGTCCCACTGCTGCTGGCCTCCCCACCCCCTTTCCTCACCGGAATCCTGGCTACCGCAGCTGCTCGTGGAGGCCTTGGGGTGCACTCACCCAATGCACTGCCCTATTCTCACTCTGCCCAGAGTCCATAGCAACTATCTTCCCAAGGAACCTTCTGAGTTGCTGAAGGTTCTTGCCAGAACTCAGCTCCCGCACAGCCCTATAGAGAGCAAGGCTGGGCCCTGCTTCAGTGCAGCTCTGATGAGCTGGTCAGGGCCCACGCTTGACCATATGGACTGCTGGCTCCCAGGCACAGGCTCCGGCTCTGTGGGAGGTTTAGCCCTTGGGTGGGCCCCGGCTGGATGGGAATTCTGCCTCACATTGTTCACCCATACAGTCCTCTCAGCTCTTTCTCTGCCAGTGTGGAAAAGGCGCCTACATCATGTAGGAATGGCTCCTGGGGGGCCAGCGTGAGAGTGAACAGAGCCACTTTCCCCATAGCTGCCAAAGGAGGTTATGTGATGGCCGTAAAAGACTCATGTAAGTTCCATTCAACACTGACAATATGCCCTGTGTTTTATAGTTTTGTTTATGTGTTTCCATTCTCAAATGCAGTGAAATTCAGGTCCTCTCCTGAGAGGCCAAGAAATGTCTCCATCTACTTGCACTGCTGGATGTGAGTACAGAATACAGTAAAAAAGTAAGTTAAAAAGTATTACAATAAAAGACACATTGCCACGAGTCCTTCTCAAAATCCTCATCCTCACTTTGAACATGCTCATTTCATTATTCTTGCCACTTTCTGGAGCAGTTCTGGAAGTCCTCTTTCCAGAGTGTCTTTATAAAGTATGATAAAAAATGTGAATACTGTTCCAAGTGTCATCCAACAGAAAGATGGGATCGTGAGAACATGACACTGTTCTTATCTTTGCTCACCAGATCCGGCACCATTCAACTTCTGGTTTTTCCCCAAGGGTGATGTTTTGAATTGACTCAGGACAATGAGGTAGCCAGGGCAGTACAAGGAAAGACACTTATGCACACACACTTGCACACACTTGCATGTGCACACAAAAACACATGAGTATACTCACACATGCTCACATGTGTGAAGTTGATTAACTTTGGAGTGTTCTTATTTTCCCATCTAAACTTAGACAGTGACTTCACTGACATCCTTGAGACTCCTCGGAAGGAGTGACACTGTGGGTCTGCACGGGCCAGGAAGGCAGGTTTGTTTCTTGTAAAGAACACAATGGTGATGATGATAATGATGATGATGATGATGACGATGATGAGTTGCTCTTAACCCTAGTTCATAAAAATGATTAAGATGAGCCGGGCATGGTGGCTCATGCCTGTAATCCCAGCACTCAGGAGGCAGAGGCAGGAGGATTGCTGAGTTCAAGGCTTGCCTGGGCTACATAGTGAGCTCAGGGCTAGCCTGAACTACAAAGTGAGACCCTGTCTCAAAAAAAAATGTACCAATAAAAAATGATAAAAATGAGTGGTATATTAGTAGATTTCTTTCCAGGTTCACTCATGCCAATGACTATGCAAATTGCTTCAATTAACACATAATAATTTTGTCCATTGTAAGAACTATCACATGGTAATATTTAACTGATATATAATATGTATGGGTACAGTGCGATATTTCAACACACACATACAACACACAATGATCAAATAGGGAAAACCAGTATCCTATCACTTCAAACACCTATTTTTTTGTGTGTGTTGGACAAATTCAAAGCTATCTGTGCAGCTATTTTGAAATATACAGCTCCTTACTGTTAGCTATTGTCATCCAACCATGGCACTGAATGCTAGAACTTATTCCTCCCGTCTACCTGCATTTCTCTGCTCTTACCAGTCCCCTCTGTGCCTGTCTCCACCAGGCTTTGGGGTTGGAGACCACTGCTCTACCCCTCCCTCTGGGAGACATCTCTCCTCCAGACGGGGAATACTCCACCCACCCACAGATTTGAAGCTGTGATTCCCTCTCAACATCCTAATGGATATTTTCCCATGGCAAGATGAAGATTTCTCACTAGAACTCAATTCCAATCCCAGTAGTGATGGACAAAACTTTGGCCTTTGCAGATGACTGTGACATACAGCCCTTGTTTCCTGGCTTGGTCTCGTCCATTGAGTAGGCAGCTGTAGGCAGAGAGAAGGACAAGGCATAGCCAGAACTGAGTAGACCCCTCCTGCTGCTCTGGCTAAGCATCATCTGCTCCAGCATCACATGCTCTGTGGCTCCTCTTTAAGGCTAAAATCAGATCCTATTTCCCCACAGATTGCAGAGCCTTGTTTTCTTAACATTCGCTCGTTCATTCTTCATTCAGTCATTCCACCCTCACTTATGAATTCAGAGCATACTCATCCAGACTAAACCTATCCCAGGAGATACCTGGCTTGCAGTGGAAATCAGACTTGGTCCTTGCCTCAAGTAATTAATTTTGCTAACATTATGGTATTTCGGGACATTCAAGAGAAGAACAGAGAAATAAGAGACACAGTCTCAATCTTCAGTGTTAGACATAATCTGGCCAGGCTTTCTCATAGTGAGCAGGCTAGAGTGTAAGACGTCTGGAAGCCCCATCCAAGGCCTTCTGGTTAGATAGCCAGTGCTCATCCTCGTGATCTGGTTCTCTTCATGATGAGCCTTGATGGACAGCTGTGTGTGACTCATGACCCAGGGAGCCCACCATGCTAGAAGGTGCTTCTCTGATGGCTCCGGGAAGCTCTGGCTGCACAGACAGGTGAGAGGTAGGTAAGAAAGAGCTCAGCCATCACATAAGCTTGGCATGTGCTGAGTTCAGGGGTGAGGCCAGACCCTTCCTGAAGGATGTGTGATAACTACCTGCTCAACATGTGCTGGAAGAGTGCAAGGGAAGGAGGTCAAGCACCTCTTTTCCACAGAGACCTCACAGTGGGGCAGCAAACACAGTTTGGGAAACCGCCTCTGATGCTGCACTGTTCGTGCAGTGATGTCACTATGACTCAAACAAGATTGCTGACCTGTCCTCCAAAGGACAGGCTGTTTTAAAGGGTGATCATCACTGTTTCTTGAGGATAAACTGTTTCCAGTTTAAAATCCAGCTGAACACATTTGATTAATAAAGATCCTTTATAATGGGTCCATTTGGACCTAAGAATAATTTGCTATTCTCTTGTGCAGACAGAGCACACTCTCCCAGCAATTATATTTTCCACTGTTTGTGTTGGAGACGTGTCACCCCACACCCACCCTCTCTTTCTTCCTGTTTTTCCCAAAACCCCATATTCCCAGATCTTCATTTCCAGCTTCTCTTGCAGCTAAATGAGGTCAGAGACCTTATTCTGGCTGATGCTTTTGACCAGAAACAACACATGCAACTTCCAACCTGATCCTTCAAAGGAAACTCTTTTTGTTCCCTGTCCCTTTCCTGCTCTCCTAGCTGGAATGCACATGGGGCACTCTAGGAGCAGGACAGGCAACCCTCAGAGGCCCAGATCCCAGGACACTCACTGCCTCCCAGTCCACTGCAGCCTATTTTTGAGCAGTGAAATGTGCCTCTACCCCATCTTCCCACATGGCTTCCAGATCATCCTGAACCTCACGGGTTTGTGTGGCCAAAGGTCTGAGCAGGAGGCACAAGAGCCCCTTCCTGCTGTGCATGTCCTACCCCAGCCCTTCCCACTGCCTGGCATCAGAGTGTGAGGTACAGGGCTTCAGGGTAATGGGCTGAGGCCACCACAGTGCCTTGTCTTTGGGTTACTTGGTAGCTGTCACTCTACCTTCCTTGGTCATGCTCATTTGGTCTGATGCACAAGAAGGAAATAACTTTCTATATTTAATAATAGAATCGCACTGATTCTCTTTTAAAATATCCAGCCTATTTCTTAACTGGTATACCTCTCCTTTCCTTTACATATTTTTAGACCTTTACACCTATATCCTTTGGTGTAGCTTATGGACAGAAGTGAAAAAACATATGAAAAAAATCAGCCATGATCCCTAAAATTCTGACAATGGTTTGGTTTTTCTCCACACTGACTCAAAGCTCTACTATTCACCCATATTTCCACCTCATAGAAGTCAACTTTGTGTATGGAGTGCATTTAAGTCATTACATGCTTTCCTGCATGACCTCGATTTGATGTTACCCTGTCTCATTTGCTTTTAAACTCTTTTTCTCTACATCTCAAAAGACCCTTCAATGCTCCAGGCTGGAGCCAAGTGCTAATGAGATCTGGTTCAGTCTCCAAACCCCTCTTTTGTAGCCAACTTCTCGTTCCTGCTAATGAAGCCGATGTGGTGTTTTCCCCAACCGTTTCATATTCCTGGGTTCTTTTCTTGGCTCACCGAGGGGGCTGCAGCTGCTGGACAGCTCATAAACAGCCTGTTTTTGCTCCTCATTCTTCCTTTATTGGCACAATTTACCCAAAGCCAGTTTTAATCTTAACTGATCCCTTTGCTTTTTCTTTTGTGTCTTTCCAATTAAAGGCATTTCTCTTCCTAACTTTAAAGGCTCCGCAGTGCAGAGGATCATGAAGATGGGGGTCAGGCCACGTTCCCACTATTCACACAGGACAGCGCCATAATCCCTGCCCCCCAGAGACCTTTACTGGCCAGGATGGTGGAGTCTCCTCTCCACCCACAGGACTGTTCCCTCCTCTGTGCTTTTGTATTGTAGATGTGGTTCACGTGGTCACAACCTGACCATCACACACTGGAACATGTGTTCTGCATCCTCACTCTGCCCATGAAGTCTCCTCCGCCAGGCACCAGGCAGCCCTGTCCACGGGACATGGTCCTCACCCAGCTGTTTTGTCAGTTCTCTGAGTACTGGGTACTGTACATTGACTCTCTCCTTCACATAAACCTATAGGAAATTTCCCTGCAGACAAAAGTGAGTCTTTGAATATTTGTTTCTGGTGGTACTGGGCTGGGCTTTCCTGGGCCTCCTGATATCCTGGGTGGGCTGGGGCGGAGGACCGTCAGGGAACCGTGTGAGAGTTCACCCCTTCCCATCCTGACTCAGGGCACACAAGCATCTTTAAGTCACCTGCAAGCCCAGGGAACAGTATGTGGCCTGTTCAGCCCTCCTTACTTACACCTACACTAGGCCTTGGGGGCTCTGGCTATGCCACTCCTCTGCACCCCCTGGGGTGGTAGAACTGCTGCTCCTCTGCCCAGCTCCGGCCTACCTCCCTCTGACACGTGCCCAACCTGGCTCCGACCAGCCGGGGCTGAGCCTCCTCAGAGCGCTCTGGTACCATAAGGGCAGCCCAGCAACCTTGTGTCCTGGACCCGAGTCTGCCTGGGCACCGAGCCATCTCCCTCACCTTCATCCGTGTCACTCTCCCTGTGCCCCACAGCCTTTCTTTCGAGGTACTCTACTCATGTCCCATTTTTCTAGATTTCCCAACTTGTTTCTTCATATTTTCAGTCAGCCGTAGGGAAACAGGAAGACCAGAGCACTTGGCCCTCCCACTGCCTGTCAGCTCCGGACTTTCCTTGGCAGTGCCGGAAGTCCCCCATGGTCACGTGAGTCCCGGATGGCAGGTGTGATAACCGCTTCCCTGCCATCCTCACTGGCTCTCTAGCCTGGAAGGCACCATCCCTCCAGGGAAGGGATTCCTGGTTTACTCTTGGTTCTTATCTGGGTTTATTTTAAAAGTTATCTTTTATGTGGCTACAGAACACACACATGTGCGGCCTGGTTCTGTCCATACCTCACGAGTGTCACCGTCTTCCCTGTTCTCCAGAATGGATAACCCGACCCCTGGGTTTATTCTGCAGCCCGGCTAGCCATCTGCCACCCTGGCACAAGGACTGTGTTGTGCACTGATAAAGCCCGTACAGAGGCCTGCTGTTCAGTGGGCCTGTGTTTAGGGCAAACGCTAAATCTAGAGTTCAAACTCTTGGCTGTGAAGGTGCACGTTACTCAGGAGCCTTCCTCCCTGGGCTCAGATGCTGTGACAACTGGACGAAAGGAAGTGGCTACCTGGGAGTGCTCTCTGCTGTCTCTCTGAACTTCCTCTCCCGGTAGGGCCGTGGCTGCCCTCTGCCGAGGCTTCACTCTTTGTAGTTCCACTGTGACCAAAAGGACTAAATGGAAGGTTCCCAAAATAAACCACCCCTGGGGTTTAAACTGTGCGCTGCTCTGACAACGCAGTGTCCTCTTGTGTCGTTCCACTCTGTTCTGCTGGGGACGTACATCACCCTTGTCCTGAGGGTGGCTCCTCTCTGGGGATGCTATGGCCTGGGCGTCACTCAGTAGCCATCTTGGTTATCAGTTCAGCTGTTAGGATGCTCATGTCCAAACAGACTTTACCCCTTTTACCAGCATCCCCGAAGAAAGAGTAGAGGAGCTGGGACATTGATGGTCCCAAGGGAAGCTGTAGGACGTTTCCTTTCATGAGAAGGTGAGAGTGTGTCATGCCTTGTGTCCGGATGTCCTCTAAAGCCTCGTGTGGTCCTAGATGGGGCTTTTTCAGAGTGGCTGGGTCTACAGCGTGTGGTGCAGGGATGAAGGGTGTGTGATAACTACACCAGCCCACTCATTGGTTTGCCAGTGCCCTAATCTCAGTAGCCTAGAAAAAATACAGAAGAGAGAAAGAAGCTGTGAAGATCCCTTGTTACTTTGCTGCCTTCTGCCTACCTTGAGCCATTTCTCCTCTGCAATGCCCGTCTGTCTTGTTGCTCTGCCTTGGATCTAACCAATAATGGACCTCTATAAAGTATGAGCCAAACAATCTTTTTCTCCTTTAACTTCGAGCATGAAATATTTTGTCACAACAATGAAAAGCCATAAGACAGAGTGCAGTAAGCTATTTAGAGAGAGAGAACAGACATTCACGTGACTTTTATTATACCGTAGTATAATTCTATGCTTCCATTTCATTATTGATTGTTGTTAATTTCTATATTAGCATGGAAATGCACAGATGGGAAGCACATTCGCTAGGCTTCAGTACTATTCACAGTGCTGGGCATCCCTGTGGGTCTTGGATAAGGAGGGGCCCCTGCACCCTCCTGGCAACCATCTTTAGCTCAGGGACATACCCCAGGGCCTCAGAGAAAAGAGGCAGCTGGGGTCAGTGCCGAAGGACCTATCCCCATGAGAGGTACAGCGAGATGGTGTCAGAGCCACCATCTCTGTGAGTGAGGAGGCTGTGGCTGAGCACACCGCTGACCGTTGCTGGGGTTCTGAATCTGTGTCCTTGCCTGTCAGCCTGGGGCTTGGACACTAACCCTGGGGCCCAGTGAGTTTTGCACATGACTGCCCAAATTCAAAGTGTCAGCACCCAGCTCCTAAAGGCCAGTGGGCTGCTGAGGGGAGGGTGTGAAGCTGTTGTGAATAACAACCCGTGAAGGCCACAGAGGACTCTGTTCAGCCTGACTGACTGAAAACCTGAGGGAGTGGTCTGTGTTTTGTGGGTAGAGAAAGGGGGCCGTCAGGGCCGTCTGAGAAGGCTTCTGCCCATTTAAAAAACTTGTAATTATAAACATTTTAGGGCCAGAAATTTAGCTCAACGTTTCTAGTGCCTGCCTAGAAAGCACACGGTCCCTGGTTCAATCCCCGGTAACCACATACAACAATACTGGGCGTGGTGACTCACACCCACCAGCAATCAGTACCACATACCACAATGCCGGCCATGGTGGCTCACGCCTGTAATCCCAGCACTTGGAAGGCAGAGGCAGGAGGATTGCTGAGTTCGAGGCTTGCCTGGGCTGCGTAGTGAGCTGCAGGAGTGATTGCTGAGTTTGAGGCTTGCCTGGGCCAGCCTGAAGCACAAAGCGAGAGAGACCCTGTCTCCAAAAAAAGCTTAAATTTCCCGACATGTTCAAGGACATAAATAAGAATTCTCCTTTTTTCCCACCTTCAGAACAAACCGGAGACAAGCTGCCAGGCCTGTTGCCCTCACAACCTCAGTGGCACTGGCTCTTGCCATGCCCTGGTCCTGGGCCCCTTGAACCTCTGGTCATTGCAGTGAAGTTCTGGGTATACAATGGCACAGGTCAGACTAGAATCATGTGTGTCCTCTGTCTGCCATGTGTGTTCTGCATTGCCAATGAATCCCCTCAGCTTTCATGACCTTGGAGTATTTGCGGGGCACAAGCCAGGGCCACAAGAATCACCTACCTCAGACTTGCTCGATGTTTCCTGATAATTAGGATCAGATCTGCATCTTTGGCAAGCATGTAATACTTCCCATCACTGTGACAAAGTATCCAAGGCAGCTGGCATAAAGAAGAAAGGTTTGTTTTGTCCACTATTTGGGAGCTTCCGTCTGGCTGGTGCTGGGGCCATGGTGAGGGTAGCGCATCATGGCATGGACGCATGGTGCAGAACAGAGGTTCACATCACAAGCAGAGACCCACACAGGCACAAAGGTCTGGGTCCGCTTGGAGGGCTCATCTCCCATGATTTGGAAAGCCCCGCCATCCCACCCCTTAAAGTCTCCACCATCCAGTGAACACTCAAGATCTACCTGTGGTGGCAGAGACACCACGAGCCCTCTCAACCCTTGGCAGGCAGCTCTGACTTGCCTGTGGCTGTAGGATTTTGAGGCGTGGGGCTCAACCTCTTGTCACTGACCCATCCCTGACCCAGAGGAGCCATTTGCACTATCCCAGGAAAGAGGGGCTGGCGGGAAGCAGCGTGGAGGTGGACATGCTCTGCCCGTGGTCCCTGGCCCATGGCTGTGGCCACCTGATGGGAAGAAGGCCAGTTCAAACAGCCCTGATTTTTAGGCCAAGTCTTTTTTAATAGCAACAGAAATTATAGACAGGAAACACACAAACCGTTTTCCATTCTTCAACTCATTTTAAGAAGAAAAATAAATTCATCTTGATTTTCAAGTCAAGAGCACTTCTTCCCAGGAGTGGAGAAGCCAAATCCAAGAGGATGCCGAGGCTCTGAAGTGGGGAATCCATGGGAGACTACACCCCGAATTAGCTTTCAGAGAAAAACATCTCCAACGGACCCAATAAATATTCATGTGAAGTCACACGATAGCCCCTTGGAAAAGCCTGCTGCCCAGAGCCTCATGAAATAGGAATCATTGGCCTCCTCTATTCCTGGCATTTGATAGTCAAACAAGTGATGATTTTGAGTATTTGGCTCAAATCTTGGAAAATTATACAGTTGTACAATCTGCAGTGAGACTCTATGATCAATCTTATGGCCAGGCTAAAGCACAGGGAATGAATTGTGTTTTAAAGGCTGGACTGAGAGGAGTTCTATTACCAGTTCTATAAGGAGTAAGAAACACTTATTAAATGACAAAGCTTATAAATGGAAATAAGACTTGTGTTCAGCTGCCCCAACCAATGAGCAGCAGGACCCCTTGTCCTAGCAGACAGCCATCCTTGTCCGACACTCGGTCAAGCCGGGGTCCTGGTCTCAGCTCGGGCTGGTACCTGGCAGCATCAGGGTGATGATGTGGCTCCCTTTGGGTGAGGGGGAGTCACTGCCATAGGTGCCAGGGAATTAGACCACTGGGGAGAGCGGCTCTTTCTGCACATCTCGGGGGCTCACTGTTCCCCGTGTGTGTTAACAGTCCACCAACCATGGCCCTGATGCTGAGGCTGCGGTGGTCAATGCCTGTGGCAGATGCAGAAGTGTGATGATCAGATGAGGCCCCTGCACGGGAGGGAGGCAGAAAGGTGGGTGGAGAGAGGCCAGCAGATGGATATGACATCAAATGGTGCCCTTGTGAAGGATGCACCCGGCCGGGGCGACTGTGTACCATCAGCCTGGAGTTCAGAGACGGGCCCATCTCCTAGAGGCAGCAGCTCAGAAGGGGACCCATGACACTGGCCACCTAGGAGGTCCTGTTGCTCTGTCCTCCCGTGGGAGGAGCATTTTGGTCTCCATGTTCATTCTAAGGGCCCTGTGGCCTTAGCCAGCCCTGACCAGGCACAGCCTGAGTCCCAAAGCTTCAGGCATCCTTCTCTGCAGCCAAATGCCACTCACTCTTGGGAAGTCCCCACTGCTCAGTTCCCAGTGGGTCCCCACTGTCCCACTTCCCTCTCTGAGGCTTCCTGGCCCCAGGAGACACCAGGATCCAACTTATCAACTCCAGGTTATTTGTGTCGACCTAAAGCTGAATGCCATTACTCACAAGCAGGAGACTACAGGTCAGCTAAGCCCAAGTGGAAGGAAGAAGCAGGTATACCTGCTCCTCTCTGATAGGCCGCACTGTGCTTTATAACTCTGTTCAGTACCTTGAGCCGTGGAGCTGATTCTGTTTCTCCTGTGCACATGTGAAAACTTGTACCCTCTGCTGAATGAGAACCCTGCATTGGTGCTAGGAAGAGGCAGCGCAGGAACCAGTTGGGGTTCAAAGCCTATTCAGACATGGGCATGGTCCTGGCTTCCTGAGGCTTCGGTTCTGCTTTTTACACTCCTCTTCTTTCATTTTATCCCCAACACTGTTGTTTTCCTTACAGCCACCCTGAAGCAGGCCACACATGGGGCTCTGGGGACCGGACAAACTTCCTGTTCCTCACTGAGGCACTTTCAGATTGGAGAGTGAAGGGCAGGTCGATGTAGGATCACCTGGAGGTCACCCACTGGGGTTGGGTCTGCTCTGTCTGGTCCCCTGAAGGTGAGCTCTTCAATGGCTGAAGCCAGGAGGCTGAGTCAACTGCACATGCGTTCACACATGAGCTTAATGTTCATCCCCGCTGGGAGATGCCTTGACCCCCACCACGAAGTGCTCGGAAGGTGACCCAGCCTAGCCTCGACATCGGACACACACACAGTGGTCATCATGTCCTGGAACAGCTGGGGACTAAGAACCTGTGATTAACTGTGGGCAAGGGGCTGCCCAGAGGGGCCCATGAGAGTTCAGGACAATGGTGAAGGCCAGGGTGAGGGTGGCACCGAGGTTCCCTCACCTGGGGTACAGCAATGACATTGGACAGGATCGATCTCCGCCATCTGAGAGGCACAGAGAAGAGAGCTGTGGTGCGGTGGGCAGCGGTTTAAGGTTACCAGGGATGGTTGTCATTGGCCAGCTTCTCCCCCACATGGAAAGAAGCTCCAGAGTCCTTCTCAGTGTGTAGCTTCTATCAGCGTCCTGGGAGCTCTCCGCGGTGCTGCCCTGGGCCTACTGCACTGGCTTCCTCTCTCAGCCCTGGGCTGGCTGGAGCTGCTGGCCTGGCCTGAGCAATCCTTGCATTCACCCAGTGCTTCTTGTGCCATCTCAACAGGCCCTGCCCTGCCCTCCTGGTTCTAAGTCTTTATCCAGGCAAGAGAGCCTCTTGTCCACTCCTGTGCCTGCCCATCAGGCTTCTGGTTAAACCTGTGTCTCTCTGCTCCCAGCTTCCTGGCTTCGTTTCCTGCCTCTGGAAGCAATGACTTCTTTGCTTCTCAAGGGTGCAGCACAGTTGGCAAGCTGCAGTGGATGAATTCACTCTCCTCCCCAAAGGAGTCAGATCCAATATTACTGGCCTGTCATGGTCAAATATGCTCCACTCTGTGGTATGTAGGACTTGCTGGAGTGGCAGGTAGGAGTGTTAGCTTTTGGCCACTGTAACAGAATACCCAAGGTGATCAGCTTATAGAGAGGAAAGGATGGGATGGCTCACAGTTTGGAGGTTTCAGCCCTTAGTCACCTGGCCCTGCTGTCTGGGACCTATGGAGGCACATGATGGCAAGAGTGAGTGGTGGAGCAGAGCTGATGACCTCATTGTAGGTAGGAAGCTAAGAGACAGAGGAAGACCCAGGATCCCAGGTACCCTTCAAGGCCATGCTTCCCACCCCAGCCTTGCTAGGCTCCACCCCTTAAAGGAGCCCTTAAAGGCTCCACAATCTCTCAATCAACAGCTCCACACTGGAATCTAAGCCCTGGGCACGCAGGGCATTGGGGATCCCTCCAGCTGCAGATGTCAGCAGGGTCACCAGACCCAGAACCCAGCAGCACCTGATGAAGCTGCTGCTCATCCCCTCCCTGGTGTCCCCAGCTGGAGATGAGCCTGGCTGCCCCTCACATTGCTGGGTCCCCTCCTGTCACTCAGCCCTGTTCATGAGCCTGCTTGGGCTTGGAAAGGACTCACACAGCTATCACCCTGCTGGGGCAGCTGCAGCTCCAAGGAGCTCTAGGATCTTCCTATTTCTGCAATCTGCCCCCACTTTCAAGAACTATTTATATTCTGGAGAAAATGGAAGCTTTGAAAGGATTTTGGATTCAAACACCGTGGTCTAAAATAGCTCCTAGGGGGCTCTGGGAAGTCATGAGAATAGAGACGAAGCACGTGTGGGTGGAAGGGAAGTGAACGTCGCAGCAGCCCCGTCAAGCGCTCTGTCCCTTCACCAGGGCTGCTCCTGCACAGGTAGACACTACAGCAGGCCTGAGTCTCAGGTGGCTGCCCCAGCACCTGTGTGTCTAAGACACACGTGCAATCTGTGGGTATCAGCCGTGAGTGCTGCACGTGTGAGAGAAGGACACCACTCTCAGGAGATACAGGGAGGGGCGGCCACTGCCCGGGTCCTGTTGGAAGCATTTCCAGTGCCTCTCTTGGCAAGGGTTGTTACTTTGAACACTTCTCCTCTGAAAGCCAAGTGCTGAGTGCTGCAGAATTTCAGGCCGAGGCTCCACCCTATGCGGCTTCCGAGGGCCAGTATTCAGAGACCACAGCTGGATGTCATTAGGCTCACAGAGCACCGAGCATGAAATCGCTGCTGTGATGATGCTGGACCTGCGTGGACCTAGAGAAGCACGTAATGGGCCACCATTCTCCATGTGTGTCCACCCACTCATATCCCTGTTCAGAAGAGGCCAGATCTCCAAAGGGGTGGGAGAGGGAGGCTTGGGGCCCCCGGGAAAGGCCTGTCTATGATGTGGGCCAATGATCCAGAGTGGATCCTGGCACTGCCACTCTTCCACCCTGAGACCTGACCCCAGGCCCTCCCCTCGCAGGACCCTGTGTCCACATGGGAACAGACATGGGTGGGGGCTTCCCTATCTTCCTCCTTAAAAATGATTTGCTATCCATACAAGCAAACATGTGACAAGATACATATGAACAAGAGAATGGGTGGAATATAAAGGATGCAGGGGAAACAGAAGCAACTGGAACACACACACACACATCAAACAAAACCAACTCTTTGCTGGATTGAGCCACCAGATTTGCACTTGAGCTCCCAGGAGCCCATGAGAGGACAGAAATAGAGGCGAGGGAACCACTTGCAGCTGACCAGTCCTCTGCAAGGTCGCCTTCCCTCCAGACCCACTGCAGCACCAGTCTAGCCTGCAGTTAGGTGCCACGGGACTGGCAGCGAGTCCCAGGCCTCCGGGCTGCTCAGTGATGACACACAGCAGCAGCTGGCCCTCCTGGCTCCCGAGCCTGCCCCCTGGCTGCAGTATTTTAACCCTAAAATCCAAAATAGCTGCTGCACAATATCTGTAGAAACTGTCTCTAAGTTACCCCGCAGGTCAAAGCCAGAGGATATTTGGACCAGGGGTTTAGCTCAGTGGTTCCAGCATCTGCCTGGGAAGCTCAAGGGCCTGAGTTCGATCCCCAGGCACCACATACCACAGTGCTAGGAATGGTGGCTCAGGCCTGTAATCCCAGCACTCAGGAGGCAGAGGCAGGAGGACTGCTTAGTTTGAGGCTTACCTGGGTTACATAGTGAGTTCAGGGCCAGCCTAAAATACAAAGCAAGACCCCATCTCAAAAAAACTAAAAAAAACAAAAACAAAAACAAAAACAAACAAACAAGCAAAACCCAGGGGATGTTCAAATCCCTTAAGTAAATGATGCCTTAAGTAAATGATGTAGGATTCACATATAATCTAAGCACACTTGCCTGATACTTCAAACTCATGACTGCTTGTGACACCTAACACAAGCTAGCTACGACTGGAAATGCTCTATGAATTCCTCTCACATTGCCTTGTTTAAGGAGCAGATGAGAAAATAGTAACCTGTACCTGCCGAGTACAGGCACAGCAACACACGCCTAACTATATCTCCACAAGGAGCCGGTGGGGTCTGCCCAGCAGTAGCTGTGGAGCACAACTCCATGTCGATACTCAGGACTCGCTGTGAACTCCCCCGTGGCCCTGGCTGTGGGCGAATGGAGCAGATGTAGCATTCGCAGAACCTACTCTGTGACATCGGTGGCAGCATCCTCTGTTTCACTGTGGTAATATGTTGTCTCCGACTGGATCCCACCAGGAGCCAACATTGAAACAAGGGTTTGGGTATAGTGGTAAGTGCAGGTGACCTCAGGGAACAAAGATGTGAGGGGCCGTGAGTCAAAGAAGGAGGCCACTGATCACACACTCCAGGAAAGAAAGGAGGCATTGCAAAGTTCCAGGGGAGGAAGAGCCAGGAGGAGGCTTAAACAAGAAAAGGTGTGCCAGACAATTACACAACCAGCCTACATCCACTCTTCATCACACATTCAGAGTAGAGAGGCAGCAGAATAAACACAAAACCGTACAGACCCACGAACCACCGGGTGGAAGCCCAAAGACAGAAGAGTCAATTCACGGTGTTGGATATGGCAGGGTGACCAATGAGCGTAAGTTCTAGGACACCCAGTTGTGTGCGGCACATGATCAATGTCACAGTCTTATGGCTCTCAGTCTCGATCATTTCCAGCCCTGGACAAGCCAATATTTGAATACATTTTTGTGATTAGGTATGCTGAAAGTCCTTCTCATAGTAATGGGCTGTTATGAAAGCTAATTCCTTTTTTATCATATTATCAGGAAAGAAAATGGACTTTTCTTTGTAAACACTGGTGGGCGACTTGACAT
Source organism: Thryonomys swinderianus (assembly GCA_004025085.1). Classification (NCBI taxonomy): domain Eukaryota; kingdom Metazoa; phylum Chordata; class Mammalia; order Rodentia; family Thryonomyidae; genus Thryonomys; species Thryonomys swinderianus. Next base: position 134,507 of record PVIC010000012.1, read on the forward strand.
AATTTAAATTGCCTTCACACACTGGTCTCTCTGAACACTACATCTCTTTGATCTTGCCCCCGCCATGACCTTCATAATTCTTTTTGCATCCCAGAAGCTCTGATTTTGAGTGGGGATCCCCAGGAGGGAGGGAGACCTGTGTTAACAGAAAACTGGGGACTTGTCTGGACACAGGAGTGGCCTGGCCTTGGACTCCAATGGGTTCACCCATTCTAGGACCAAGGTAGTAACCTATCAGGACCTTGGTTTTCCCATCTGGAAAGTGGGCATAAATGTCCATATCCTCCTCCAAGGATTGTTTTGACAATTAATCAAGGGAAGCACTTGATTTTGGTATCTGATGCATAAAAAGAGATCCCTTGATGGGTGATCTGATGTGTCCATAAGGACGGTGTATGTAGAATTAGTCCCAGTCATTATCTTTGACCATGAGTGATCCTGGTGGGTGTTTTAATTTAGAGATTATAGAAAAGTCACAAAAAAAGTCCGCAGTTAAAATAGGGAAAGGAAAGCAGAACCCCATAACAAGAAGGGACAAAGCAAGACAGCTTGGGGGACTGTGTCACACAATAGAGAGAGCAACTATGTCCCACCTGTCCTTTCAACACCCACAGCTTCGGCGCCCCAAGGCAGCAGCTGTTAGAGCAAGTGTCTGAGCCCACGTGGCAGCAGTTTCTATGCATGCTCAGCACGTAAGCAGGGCGCTGAGTGCCTGACCCCCTCCCTGATGGCACACATCTGAGGTGTCTCCTATGCCATCTCCCGTAGGACCTGGCGGATGAGTCCCGAATGTCCAGCTGCTCTGCATAGAGCCAGCCATGACTTTCTTCTCCTTCTACACATTCTCTCCTCTCTGCCACTGCTGCTTCATGGGAATGGAGCCAATAACACCCCCACAACACACTCCCCAATATCATAATCCCACAGATTGAAATCTCAAAATCTCTAAAATCTAAAATCTCTACATCTAAAAGCATTAAAAAAATCAAAATCCCCCAAAGATTAAAATCTTAAATCTTAAAATGGTGAAAGCCCAAATCCTGAAAATTACAATCTCCTTAAGAAAAAGTGGGGCCTCAGGGTGCAGAAGACGGTAAGAGAGTCAAGTTCCGGGGAGGAATCGGGCAGTTGAAAAATGTAGTATCTGTCTGCCTTGGAATTCCTTCCAGCTGACGAAATTCCAGAAATGCATTTAATGAATTAAAGCCACATTTGCTTGAAGAATCCAGGGAAGTTCCTGACTGGCTTGAAAATAACTGCATGCCTGGTAAGATTAGAGGACATCTGCGCAATGGTTTTCCTGTTCCATTAGCATGATGGTTCCCACCAAATCTGTGGCCTGGGTCTGAGTGAACGTGAAAGGGATTTCCACCCACCCCAAAAACACAAAGCCACGGCACGAGACATGGAAAATGGATAAGGAATTCTCATGTCAGTGTGTGATGAATCATAGGAGAACTTCAGACAGAGCAATGCCATGTAGAAAATGAATGTGAGTGTATTCTCCACAGAGAACTGTGGACTAAAAGGAAAAAGAAAACAGCTTTTCATCACGAGGCCAAATATCAAAATGTAGTTAAGGCTCCTAATGGCAGCTGGTTCTTACGGCCTATTTCCAGACAATTAGTCATTGCCTACCCCTGTGAAACACTTTTCATATGTCTGCTTTTCTTTTCAGTTTGATTCTTTTCCTTCACTATTTTCAGTCATCAGCACTGTTGTTTATAGTTTACTGTGCTATGTATTTTATCTTTGCATGAATTCCATAAAGACTTCCTAAAGTTTTAGATCATCATTTTGAATCCAATCCTGTGAAGGTGCCTATGTGTGTGTGTGTGTGGGGGGGTCGTATGTGTTCATAGAGTTACTGAAACACTTCAGTAATTTTTTTTTCAGTACTAGGAATCAAACATAGGAACTTACTTTTGCCAGGTAGGCACAGTGCCATTGAGCTATGTCCCTGGCCCGCCTCAGAAATTTTTGTACATCTGCAGTTGTGAGAGATAAAATTCCTACAGATCTCAGCTTTTCAAGCTCCGGTGATTCCCAGAGTCAACAGATGATTGTCATAGAATTTCAGTTGAAAGAAGCTATAAAGTGGGGTGGACACAATTACCAATCACCGTGATAGGCATTGTGCATTTTTACTCTTCGATCTATTCCTAGATGAAAACAGTTTGTCTGCTCATAGCTGTTATATCTGAGGTTTGTTATTGCCTATTTTATAATATATAATGGTCTTTGAAATGTTCTGTTCTTATGTTTCTCAGATCAATTCTCTTTATAAAATGTAAACAAATGTCATTTAAATAACTTTTATTATATTTTTCCAGAATTATCTTTTTTGGGGTCTACACATTAGGGATTTTGACCTTTTAACATTTTGCCATGCAGGTCAGGACATTAGAGAGTATGGCTTTGGGGACCGTGGCCCCAATCTGCTGAGTCCACTTCCCAAGGTAGCCCATGTCCTCATCAGGGGGAGAGGGCCTGGACAAACCCAAACTGCTTTGCTCAATGCAAATATTCCAGATGATTTACAAACATCTGGATTAAAATAAAGACATACTCTTCCTCTCAAAGAGAAAAAGACGACTTCTCAGTAGGACTTTTCTGTAGAATTACACGGAGCAGCTCTGCTCTTGTCTAAATAGCACCTGGCTTCAGGGATGATTGAATTATAGAAATAGGACATTAAGTACAGTGCTCAAGTCAAAATACCTTTTAAAAAATTATTATTAATACACATTTGCATTTGGGTAGTTTACAATCATTTTGGTTATATGTGCATATTACAATTGTTTCTTTTTGTTTATTCCCTTTCCCACCCTTAGGGAACTTCTTATGGGTATTTAAAGTCCCTTTCACAGAAGTATACTTTTCATATAGCATCTGCATACTGTTGAGTGTTCAGGGCCGTGAATGTGAAAAACGCGTGCTCTGTGCTCATGTCACACTGTCCAGGACAGAGACACCGTCTCCGCACCACACAGACCTCAGCCCCAGAAACACAGATGTGATCTGTCTTCACAGTTCTGCGAATCTGATAAGAACGTGAGGAAAGGTGCAATTCCGTTGAGCAGACATTAGCCCTGTTTTGGGAAGCCGTTGCTACCCACGCTCTCTCATTTATCAAAATAATCTGTGTCATCACCTCCGTGAGTGACGGGAGGGAGAAGCTGTTGCCGAGCTGCTGGGCCCCTTCCTCTCAACTCTGAGGGACCGAGGTGGCAGCCAGCTGGGGGAGGCGGAGAGAAGGTGGTGCTGGTTTGGAACTTGGAATAGCTTTGGCTGTGAAATTTCCAGAAAAACAAATCTGAGACCCATTTGTTAAGTCAGAGAAAACACTTTCAGCCATAAGTTGATCATTATTCTAACTTTTTGGAATTTTTTTTTTTTGCACTCATGCTGAAGGACAGCCAGATCTTCACCTCTTATCTGGGCACGCCCAGGACACCGGGCCGCGGGCCACAGGCAGCTGCTGATCCAGCTGGCCGATTGTTCAGCAAGTACTGACAGCCTCCTCCCCAAGCACTGAAGTCTGTCCCACCCTGTGGTCAGCAGAAAGTCACCCCGTCACAGGAATGCAGGACAGATATTGAACAGGGGAAATCTGGGGCAGAAGAGACTTAAATGGGGATGCGACAAGAAAGGCTACAGAAGAGCTCTCAAAGGAAGTCACCTGTGCCCTGATCCATCCTAGACCTGGGAGCACACGTGATGCCATAGAATAGGGGAGGTAAGAGTCCCTGCACAGAGGGGCTGGGACCTGGCTGGTGTCCTGTGGGAAGCCACAGCTGGGTTGGGCTGATTTTTACTTTCCCAGGTTTACCGTGAAGGCTTTGAGGTGGATTTGCCTGCCCGGGACAAGAAGCGGGAGTTGGAATCTAACTTAAGTCAGCGAAGCATAGTCTCTTGGACACTGTCTGGGGGTCACCGGGCAGAGAGACCATTTCACATCTCTTTGGAGGTAAAGTAAGCAGTGTTTTCCAACATCAGGGAGAATTCATGGACAACAGCCAAGGGTCATGGGGGATGACTGTATGTGAGATGGGGGGATGTCAAAAATGCAGGTTGGGGTTTATCAACTTGACCTCTGAAAGAGTAGATGGATTAGAGTCAGCCATGAAGAGAAGACAGAGGAAAAGAGAAGGCGGCTTCCCATGTGGAAGACAGAGACAGGTGGAAGGCAGCCAAGGAATGGCCAGCAGGGGTGGGGTGAAACGGATTTACAATTTCATTGTATCAGCAAAAAAAAAAAAAAAAAATGGTGCTTCAAGAGCTACTCATTTGGGAAAGGAAATTCCAGGAGAAATGTCTGTCACTGATGACCACTCATCCCTGGCAAGGGGTGTGAGGTGGGTAGCTGGAGCCTTACACAGCCACGCAGGGGTAGCTGTTCACTGTGTGAAGGATCATGGTGCCATCTTGTCCCCAGCCCCTTGAGTCCTGGTTCCTCTGCCGTCCCGGGCTCTTCTGGTTTTCTCTTTGGGCACAGATCACATAGCTCTATCTCAGCACTTGTTTATTTTCTATCTTTTATCCCACCCTCATGTCTCAGGAGAGGTGAGCACCTGGCACAGCTACACAGTGAATTTTCAATGAGTTTTATGATCTCATGATAAAATGGGGTTTAGTAGAAGTCTGGAGTCATAGTGGGTCTACTTGTTGGGAGAAAACATCCCAGGTCAGACAATAGTCTTTCTTTCATGGTATAAGTTTCTTCTTAAGAATACATTCTCTTGGGGGCCGGAGATTTAGCTCAGTGGCTCCCACGCCTGTGTCGCAAGCGCAAGGTCCTGAGTTCAATCCCGGTACCACATACAATGCTGGGCGTGGTGACTCACGCCCACCAGCAATCAATACCACAAACCACAGAACTGGGCGTGGTGGCTCATGCCTGTAATCCCAGCACTTGGGAGGCAGAGGCAGGAGGATTGCTGAGTTCCAGGCTTGCCTGGGCTACACAGTGAGCTCAGGGCCAGCTTGAACTACAAAAAAAAGTGAGACTCTGTCTAAAAAAAAAAAAAAAAGAATACATTCTCTTGAGCAGCCCAGAAACAGACATGTAGGATGTCCCAGGAGAATATCTTCTGGAAACGATGCTGCTTCAGACATATGGTACCATTCCCGAGCCCAGGGGCTGTGTCCCTCCTGTGTTACTAATTGCTGTCAGCATTTTCCCAAAGCCTACTTTGGCTACATGATAAATGCTAGTTAACAAACAGCTGTTTTTGTTTTTTGCTTTGTGTTTTAAAACAGGCTCTTGGCAGCCACTGATGAGAGTGTTAAGTTCACCCAAGAGTGCCCCTGTTAGAACAGAGTTCATTTCTCCCTGCTTTACTATTTTCTTTTGAAGAAAAACATTTTTTTAAAAAAAATTACATAGACTTAACAGCTTGCTTTATGGATGGTCTGTAAGTGGGGACACAAGTCCTTGATGTCATCACGGAAAAATGCTTGCCTCCAGCAAAACACCCAGCTTCTCCCCCTGTTGGAGCAACTTGGAAGCGGGTTTTGTCCATATGATTCAACTACACAAAATTAACAACACAAACATTCCCGGGGTGGCCTTTGCCCTTGGCCATGGATGGTCTTTAGTTAGGAACGTGGGAGTTTCTCTGCTGCCTGGGAAGCCAGAGACAACTATGTTACCTCGGGCTAGATAAGGAGGGCCAGAGCAGATGGATGCACTTTCTCCCCAGGCCCTCTCTGCTCCATCCTCCAGGGGCTGCGCCAAAGGGCTGGGTTTGCCTGGGCGGTTCACTTGCTGTAGATGGAGACCCTTCAAAGGGCAGATTTAGAGAACAAGGCTCCATTTGTTCACCATCACTGTTTTCAAAGTGATCCTTAGCAGTCTCCTCCTTACCAAACTGTGTCGTCAGTCCCCTTTGCTTTGAGCTTTGCTGCTCTCTATGCTGGTACTCAGGGTTCCCTGATCCCTGGGACTCCCCCACCTCTGATCTCCAGGCATCCTCCCCTGTGACCCTAGGCCTCCTCCTGTCTGACCCTTCATCTGCTCTTTCTCCCTGATCCTCACGTCCCCTTTCTGCCTGTTCAGTATGGCTGAATCTCAGATGCTGCCCCATGGCCTTCTCTTCTCACACACCCTCCTCTCCCAGTGATGTCTAGACTGTGGCTTCTCTCCGACACCTTGCTGCTCCCTGCTAGGGTGTCAGCTGGCTCCCTCTGAGTCTGTTGTGTTCATGGACCGGGCTCTCAGGACCCATCCATTCCCTTCCTGGGTACCTATTTTTCCATCTGCGTGACAGCTCTGGAGGACAGTGTGTCCTCTAGAGACTCATGTGCGGGGATCTTGTCCCACTGTGGCTGGTTGGGGAGATGGAGCCCTCTGAGGGACCAGGACCTTAGAGGTGCAGGTTCTCACTGGACTGTGACTTTGAGAGCAAGTTGATACAAACCATCTTTGCTGGCCCTTGTGCTTCCTCTCTTACCGCATAACCATGCTCTCTGTCCACGGTGCTGGTTACTCACACACATGTCCCCGCCATGTTTGCCAAAGTCATGGGGGTCCTCACCGGAAGCCCATCAGATGGGGCTGCCTTCCCCTGGCCTTTCTGCCTCCAGACCTGTGAGCCAAAGAACCCTGTTTTCTTTAGGGAGCAACCTGAGACTCCAAGTACATTCAGCTCCAAGTGATCATTGCAGAACACATCATCTTCAGCCCCACAACCACCCATTCCAACATGGTCCCGGGTACTTAGAGCATAAACCCATGCTGGATGCCTCTGTTTCCATCTTAAATTGGTCACTTTTACCCATGGTTGTTTCTGCCACTCCAACCCCGAGGTAGAGCTACCATCAGCTGTTGCCTGAGTTGCGGTGACCATGTGCTGTTTTCACCCATCCATGACTTTGGACTGTCATCCTAGGAGTTAGTACAGCTTGCTGACTGTGGCAGTGGGGCTCCAGGACCTGTCCATGCCACCTTACATCCTGTCTCCACACCCTTCATTCAGTCTCCATACTCACAGGTGGCTTCCACCCGGGCCTGCGTCCCTGGACACTCCTGCATCTCCTTCGGGTCTAGAGCTCTCCCGCCTTGGAAAACCTGCTTAAACTCTCCAGGACTGAGCATGGAGCATCCTCCAGCACCCCCAGTCCCCAGGGCATCTCTCACAAGGCACACTGTGTCACCATGGCAGAGGCGGAGGCCCTAGGTAATCACTCCCCTCAAGTGGCCAAAATTGCTTTTAAGATTTAGCCCAACTGTGAACACTCAAGAACTGATTTTCAGCCATGTTTATGTTTAACGTCGTGCATTTTCCAGTACACATTTTAAAAAACAGGATATAAATCCATAAATATTTGTTGAAAGATTGGCCTAACAGCTCTATGGCTCTCACAAAGAGGTTTCTTTCTATAAATCCTCAAACTGAAATCTCACTTTGGTCCAGTGAAGTGTTCAGATTGCCCATTTAGAGATAGGTGCTTCTCAAAGAGGTTAGTGGGTCTTTGTGGGTCCTGCCGCTGTAAGTAAAGCAGTAAAATGAAAGGGATTTAGCAACTGATGGGCTGCTGCCTGTGTGTGGTCACCGCTGTGATGCAAGGGCTAAGAGGAATGGCTCGATCTGTTTGTGTGGGAGATAAGGAGCCCCTTAGCCTCGCATCCAGCCGGGACTCCATCTTTCTGCTCCTATCAGAACACTCACCCGCGAAGAGCGCCTCCTGCTGAGACTAGAGATCCTAGCCAAGACTCCTCCCAAATAGTTCTCTCTGTTGTGAGACCCTCACTTGACCTCAACCCACTCTGGACTCTCTTGGGGCTCGGAAGCTGCCAGCTGTGTTCCATACGATGTTGATCCTAGGTCTTTAAGAAAACTTCCTCAAGACGTTGAGTTAGGCTGCCGGCTTCCAAGAATCTGTCTCTGCCTGAGCACAGAAGGCCTTGAACTCACCCTGCCGGGTCTGCACTTGGCTCTCACAGCTGGAGTTGGAATGCAGATGGTATAGCTCAGCCCTGGGCCTCACCGTGGCAGTGAGGCGTTAACAGCCTGCGGGGCCCTCAAGAGTCCCTGTGGCAATGTGAGTGCCTGTTACTGCATGCCGGTCCTCCAGGGAGCTGTCTCCAGGCTCTTAGTGTCCTGAACAAAGAACCGAGCAGGACACCCAGAAATATCGAGTCTCAAGAGGAAGACTTACTGGAAGCAGGTGAAGCCAAAGGACACCAGTGGGGTGGGAATGGCCGGGGAAGGAGAGCTCAGGCGTGACAGGGACAGGCACTCTTGAGGTTTTAGGATAATGGGAGGATCTAACGCCTGGGGTTGACAGCCTGACTCAGTTTACCTGTTGAAGGGAGAGTTTGGGACCGTAGATAAAAGGAAATGTCATGATGTCTGAAGCCTACTGTGGTGGTCAAAGCCAAAAGGCAAATGGGCTGGATGCAGGCCAGTGCCATGTACTTTGGGTGTTCACGTGTCTGGGAATCCTGGGGGAACAGAATGACCTTCATCTATTGATTTTCTGATGTTTGGAAGCAGCTCCCTTTGCTCCGTTCGCTTTCTCCATTCTTGTCCCACAGCCTTCTGTTGTTCACTCATCCTCGCTCTGTCTCCTAGCTCAAGCCAGGGAGTCTGGTCTGAACGGCTCCTCTCAGTAAGCTGCCGGAGAGGGGGAGGGGTGAATGACTCACCCGCACCCCCACAGCAGAGGGCAGCACCGGGCGGAATTCTAGACACCCTGCCTCACTCTCAACACGTCACGGCCGCACCCTGTCACAGCTGGACAGCTGAAGTGTCTGCACGAGTTCAACATGGTCACCATGGTGTCAGCGTTCTCCGCTGTAGCTCAAGGCAACAAAGGGAGCCCATCTGCTAGAAATAATCCCGACCTCCCGAGTCAGGACAGACTGGGGTTCCCTGATGTCCCTCGGTAAGAAGAATAACTTCTGTGAGGACGTCTGCCAGCTGCTGTGTGCTCAACCCCGGAATGGCGTTACTGGTTATTAGTTCTTGTGGTCAAGGATCATTATTTCATTATTTCAAAATACTTGATGTAATCTTCCTCCTTTTGCCTTGAAATACTTCCCCTTGCCTCAGCCTTTGAGTCTGCCCAGTTTGCCATGGCTCATGTAGTGTTATTGTACAGCTATTCTACTCCCAGATAAATATCCTCCTTCCTTGTAGAATATTTCTCTGATGATTTGCAATATATATCCACATGGCTGTGGGCATCGTTCATTCCTTCATATTTAAGGCTGAGTAGGGGTCCTTGTGCACCTCCTGTTGACAGCCATGTGGGTGGTTTGTGTTTTGGAGCTGTTAAAATGAGGCTGGTAGGAGCACCCTTGTGCGAAATGTGTTGCAGAATATGTTTTTGTCTCCTTGGTTGACAGATACTTCAGAAACGGAATGGGATGATCTGAAAATGAAACTTTGCAGTAAAGTCTTTGCATCTCATAGCTGGAAGAGAATTTGGTTTTTGGTCATTAAGTTCACACAAGTCATCTAACCATCTCCTAGGATGTGGATTCCAACTGCCTGCTCTACTGTTTACCAGACCCACTGCCTAAGAGAGGCTTGTGTGGCTTTGATTCTAACAACTTTCACATGAGTGAGAGGATTATAGCCCATTCAAATAACCCATCTACAGGAAGCTGTAGAACTGGCAAAACAAACCAACTGGGGTATAAGTCAGGCTGGTGGCCTTGGGCTGGGACAGGACACTCTTAGTTGGAGGAAGGATAGGGAAGAGGAAGGTGTAATGTTCAGGGTCTGTACCCAGAAGTGATCACACACAAATAGGAACAACTCACAGAACTCAGGGCAAACTCACATTTACTTTACAGCTTAAAATGTGCTCCTCAAATCCAGCCGCATTCCTAAAGTCCAAGGGTGACTTTGTTGACTGTACTGGGGCCCAGGCGCTTGGACTACACTTGGAAGCACATGTGTGGGCTCTGGGGTGTACCCAGCAGCCATGTGGAGAAGCCTGTCCCAGAGCCCCTGCGTCTCCCTGAAACTGTACAGTGGGCAGCAGGCTGCCCACGGGCCTGCGGAACAAAACCGAGGCTGTTCGGTCTCAGACCCCAGTGTAGGAGGACCACAACACGATCTGAGTGCAGGTGTTGTGGGTATGCTCCGGGCACCCTCCAGTGCCAGCTTGCAGGGGTTCCAGAGGTGCCAATGTGCTTTATCTTCAGTTCACAAGTGCTAGGTGCTGGGTGCAGAGCCAAGAGCAATCCTGCCTGAGGATGAGAAACACATGTTTCCCAACTGCAGGGGGCCTGAACCTGTGACCTCTGGTGAGATCCGTCACAGCTGCACAATGATCTGGCTAATTCCTGCAGAGAAGGAGATGTGCACACCCATGGTAGAAGCCCTCAACAGATGAACCATCAGAGTAATTCAAGGAGTGCTGCAAAGCCGCGGTGAGTCTGGATTCCTCTATCTGGGAGCCACTGGCACTGGGGCTGTGGCACCTCCACACCTGCCAGTGATGTGAGGGGAACATCAGTGTCATCAGCAAGTAGAGAAGGCAGGACTCTTGTCACTAGGGACACGCGGAGATCAGGGCTGAGCACTGGGAGAGGTGCTGGGCCTGTTTTCTAATCCAGAAGCATGGGCTTCCCGAGCTGGGTCACAGAGCTCACTTTGCTTCGCAGATAACTTTTTCTTCTCATTTTCAGAGTGATTCATGCTGAGCATATTCAACTTGAGAAATTAAGCAGCTTGTTTGTTTGTTTGTTTTAAAATGAGAATTCCATATAGTTTCCCCACTCAGAGATGATGTGGAAAATATGCCCACATATTCCTTTCGCACACAGGTATCCCCTGTCCCCACTTCAAGCCATTGTACATTGAAAACTGCACAAAGTTGAAAATGTATTCAGCACGGCATTTAACACTGGGATGGGAGAGAGGAAAGACAAATAAATAACCAACAGAAAACCACGGGCAAGACTTGAGAAACCAGACAGAGCAAGGATGACCGTGTCAAGACATCAGAAAACCAGAAGATAAAGATGACTCAGTCCCTGCAGGACCCAGGCATGCACAAAAGCAAAAGTTCATGACCTTGGCCTGGTCCAACCTCATCTGCATTGTGGTTTTGACACCTTCCACCCGTTGGCTTTTGGGCGCCATGACACTTCCTCTGGAAACCTTGTGTGATCAGAAACTCCTCCTCCCAAGGGGGGCACAAATCATGTTGCCTATTGGACCACAACTCCTGTCCATCCTGAGCTCTAGATTCTCCCAGTGCAAGGATCTTAGAAGACCCAGCACAGCCTATCAGGCAATGAGCATTCTTCCCTGGCCACCCCCACACTGTGCAGTGTACTTCCATTTCTCTTGTCCCAGTTAACCTTACTCTTGTTCAGGACACCAAGAACCTGGGAAGAGCTCTCTGAGTAGTAACATGCCAAATGGCCCAGCCTAGCCTGTCTTAAATGGGCTCATAACACTCAGAGCAAACTGTTCTCGTTCGAGGCTGCTTCATCATGGGGAAGCTCAGGTTCTGGACTGAGAACTTGTGGCCAGAGCATGCTGGCCATGGAGTGCACCATGGAGAATGGGCTGCCGGCTCTTGGGCCAGACAGGAGAGCCCATCGCCAGCCCGGAAAAAGATCCAACCAAAAAATTCACAGTGCAGCTTCTACTGAATGTGTAAGGCTTTCACGCAATCACAGAGTTGGAAAATCAGAAGTCCAACTCCAGGAAGACAATCTGAGACCATCTGTTCAGGCAAACATTTAACATTACAAAATGTTCCCAGATTATCTTATTTTTCATGAAAAATTCTGCTTCCAATAAATGTTCTCCTATAACATGGTTTACGTTAGGAGCACAGTATTCCATGAGAGTCTATTACTAGTTGCTTAACCACTCAGTGTTAAGCCCCAGCTGTAGGATGAGTTCACAGGGGAAGTGAGGTTTGACATTTTGTGCTAATCACTAAAAACCCACTTGGAGTGACACTTCTGACAGCTTCTCATTTTACACTTGATCCTTGATCTTAGCCAAAAGGCTGAAATAAATCCTTTTTTTTTTTGCAGTACTGGGAATCAAACTCGGGCCCTTGTACTTCCAAGGTTGGCACGGTACCCCTTGAACTAAATCCCCAGCCCCTCAGCTTCTCATTTTAAAGCAGGAACACGTGGGTGAAGACAGAGAATCAGACAAGACTTCCCAGTCCTCCTCCCTCTACAGTCTAACATCATGCACGTCACCATCATCAGCACCAAGCACCAACCCCTCAGGGAAGCCATCTGACAAGCTGGCTTCACAGCTGAGATGGGAACACCTGCTGGAGGACACCTGTTGCTCCCCTCAGGCTGGGAACAGGTGGAGAGGAAGCCATAAGCAGCTAGAGTTGCACATCTCCAACCTGGATGGTACAATAGCAAAGCAAAATGCCAAGGGACCCAGGCCGGAGGGTCCCTGGGAGCAGAGCGCTCTCGGCATAGTCAGAGGGAGGTTGAGAGGGCCGGGACAGGCTCAGGCTGGGACCCTAGGGACAAGCAGGGCTGTGTTCTGATGGGATGAGAATGTGCACCCCACCCTATTACAGAACTCTGATCAGGGCTTCTGATGAGATGGAAAGCAGAGCCGGATACCCAACTGAGTCTGTGTCGTCCTCCCGGAGTCAGACCTGTGCCTCACATTGGTCCGCAGCCAAACCACACTTGATCCCGCCCATCCAAAAGGTGTGGGCCAAGGTCTCTACCCCCCAGATCAGACATAGGCCATCATCCACCCAGATGGGGAACAGATGAAAACACCTGTGCACCCTTCGAATGTCAGGGAGATCACAAAAGCAGGGGGAGTCTGGAATCTGGGGAGGTTCTGGTGGGAGGAAGGACTCAGACAGAGGCAACTCCTGATCAGCCTGTGTTTATTCATTTGCCCATTTCCCTGCAGGCATTTCAGGGAGGTGACAGACATACTTGTGATCGAGACCATCACCTGACTTCTGCCCTTCTGACCGTCACAGTCTGAGCAGGGTCCCCGACCGAGGGGCCGGTGCCCCTAGAGAGTGTCCATAAGGCCTGGGGACATTTTTTGCTGCTCACCACCTTGGGGAACCCAGGAAAGTCCTTCACATGGAGTTGTCTGGAAGTGGGTCAAGCCCAGTCCCAAATTTAGAAGTTTAGATGAATCTCTTAAAGTCTATGGATATGTCAAAGTTGACATACTCCGATTTCCAACGTTAAAGATTAATTCTATTGAATTAAAATTTCAGTGATCCAAACTTGAATTTACTTTTCTCAGAAGCATGACAGCTCCTCACATTTTGCATTGACAACCAGGAACCTGTGTTAGAGGAAACCGTGAGGCCAGGTGCTGAGAATTCAATTGCATCTTCTCCCCACAAGTTTTGTTTCCCTCGCTCTTTTTATGGTGCTGTGAATTCTTATTCCTAATCACTCACACCATGTCCATCATTTGCACTATGTGGCTGGGAGCCACAGCTTTGCAAGACATAGGGAAAGCAGCTAGATGTGATCAGTCTTTGCCACTGTCCCATAAAGTTCTTTTTCTTTCCAAGAAATGACAGAGGTCTTCAGATGACAGGAACACAAAGCAGAGCCCCCGAGCTGCGGACCGGGGCAGAACTAAGGAGTCTCTAAACCTCAGCAGGGGATATTTCCACCACCACTAACACCAGCTAGTGTCCATCCCCATCAGGTCTGCATGCTGCCATGTGACCAACACAGCCCGCTGCACATGAGCACAGCCTCAGGCGCAGCCACCTAAAGACCCACAAAAGAGCCATTAGCCACCAGAGCTGGAAGAGGAAGGAGAATGTGAACGTGGTAAGCCACCTATATCGTGCCACTGTCATGAACCAAAGCCCAGTGACCTCTCAGCTCTGTTTCAGGCTGAAGCTGGGCCTGTGGTCACCTCTCTTGCTCACCCTCAAGCCCAGGGCCAGGACCACAGGAGCTGCCTTTGACTCCCCTGAGTTCCTGTCCCTGCCTGTGCATCAGGAAATGGAGTAGAGAGCTCAGAAAGAAGCTCTTGGCAGAGGAAGCAAACATTACCGTCAGGTCTTGCTGCCCCGTGATTCACCTGCAAGCCTGTGAGACACTTCATTTCTTTGGTATTCAGCGATAACAGGATGGCAGGTAATGAAAGGATTCTGTGGCCTTCTTATCAGACACTTGCATAATATGCCTCATTTTGCCATCCATATGTCATATCCCTGCACTCCTCTAGTGCTTCTGGCCAAGTGGACCCTTCCGTCTGACGCAACACATGTGACCCTTTCACTCACCTGGTGAGCTGCCTCAGAGGGCAGGGGATTCCCAGTGTACCCAGTGAACCCTGGGATCCCCTCCCCTTTATTCAAGAGACTTCCTCCTGTATCACTCACATCTCTCGATAGCTCCTGCAAGTGAACACACATCCAGGCACATGCATGTGCACACACACACACACACACACAGATGCATGCACAGAGCTGAATTCCACCACCCAAGCTGAGCTCGCCATGTCCCCCAGTACACTGTGTCCTAGTGTCTCTGGCTTGGGATGAGCCAAGCCTGGCAGGGTCCCCTCTACCACCATCATGAAGCCACCTCACACAGGGGCCACATACCTGCGCAGGGCTCCTAGCCTCTGCCTCTGCCCAGAGCAACTCTCAATCTCCCTGTTTCCATGGGGTTAGATCCAAAGGCCTGAGCTCTTTCTATGCCACAGAGAAAAGCAGAGGCTCCAAGGCAGGGGTACTGGGAGGAGCCCTGGGTGGACAGGGGCTGTAGGGGGACCAGCAAGCCAGACTCAACTCCCCAGCACCCCCCTCTTGGTGTTTTCCAACCCAGGTGGCCACAGGAGGGAAACATGTACCCACCAGGTAGGGGCAGTGCCCTTCAGGAGAAGGGGTGCCCCCATCCCTAAGCTGTCCATGGCTCCCCATAGGCAAGCGTGTTTGTGGGCACCTAGTGGTGGATGCACTATTCACCCCACAGGCACATCTGCCAGTCATTGAAGTTGACCTGAGGCTGAGCAAGGGTTGAGCCAGTACCAGGCTGTTCCTTTGCAATGGAGTGAGGCGTGGGCACTGCCCTTGGCAGGAATAGTCTTCATGGAGGGGGACTAGGGCCGCCTGCCTATTGCTCCTCAAGCAGATTCCAGATCATGAGAGGCCCTCGGGTGCATGTAAAGGGCAAGCTGTCTCCCATGACTTCTAGGGAAGAAGCAGCTCAACATTTCTCCCCAGTTCCAAGTGGCTGAGTTTCTTACTTTTCTCTGAGACTTTTGTGGTGGCCATGAGTTGTTCTATGATTTACCGGGTGCCCTCTTCCCTCTCGTCCTCCAGGGTCCTTTGTTTTCAGCAGAGTGTGCCTAGAATGCTTGCCAGGCAATCCTACTCAGAATATAGCCACCTCGGGTACTTGGAGAAATCTGGTTAAGTCCTTTCTCATTTTCTAGGGCTGCGAATTCCCTATGTGAAAGGAAGACAGGAGCAGTTCTTGCAGAACCATCCTGCAGTTACTGCCTTCTGGTTCGATGCACAGTGAGTATGCACAGCACTTTGGCGGGGACCCTCGCAAACTCTGCCTCCAGCTGCTTAAAAGTGAGTGGGCCCAGCAATTCTCGTGGGGCCTCCATGCAAGGAGGAGGCCTGGCAGCAATAGCGTGGGCTGCAGCAGGCTGCCCTGGCCACTCAGAGATCCAGATCTGCACATAGGGGCCCTTCAGGCCCAGCTCCAGAAAATAGAGCAGAGGTGAACAGTGGAGCAAGGGCCTCCTCAAGGCTCCTCCATGAAAACTGATGCCCACTGGAAGACCGCAGAAAGTCTCTCAAGAAAGACCCACCAGACTACAGTGGCTGGTGACAGGATCATTCTGGTCAAGCTTCTTTCCTAGTGTCCTAGAGCTGAGTTCACAAAGGCCCACTACAGACTCAAGGCCTAAGGGCCAATTCTAGCAGGAGAATGACACAGGAAGTAGCCATTCCTTAAGTGTTCTAAATATTAGCAAGAAAGATGCTTGCAATAAGCATTTTACAGGCAGTGACTCAGGAATTTATCCAAAAACATCATCATCAACAAAATAGAAATGAGAAAACACCTAAATAAGACTCAGACCCAGAATTCCAGAACACCAAAGGGAAATACAGGAGCATCGTGGGTTCTGCTGCATCTTCCTGTCTTCCTTCAAGGCCACACAAAAGTGTGCCCCCCACAGCATCACCCTCCCCTGGACCCCAGGGGGAAATCGTAGATGGGTCTGGACACAACTATAGCTGAAGTCCCACCTGACCCAGCCAACTCCAGACTTGCCCGGTCAAACACCATGGCCATGAACATTAGCGCATCTTGTTAGAGATGGCTGAGATTGAGGTTTTTTATTACATAAGAAACTGAGACCAGGGCTGGAGATTTAGCTCAGTGGTTCTAGCGCCTGCCTAGCAACTGCAAGGTCTCTGGTTTGATCCCTGGTAACCACAGACAACAATACAGAGCGTGGTGGTGACTCACACCCACCAGCAATCAGTACCACATACCACAATGCCAGGAGTGGTGGCTCATGCCTGTAATCCTAGAACTCGCGAGGCAGAGGCAGGATTGCTGAGTTTGAGGCTACATAGTGAGCTTAGGGCAAGCGTGAACTACAAAGTAAAACCCTGTCAGAAAGAAAGAAAAAGAAAGAAAGAAAGAAGGAAAGAAAGAAAGAAAGAAAGAGAGAGAGAGAGAAAGAGAGAGAGAAAGAAAGAGAAAGAGAGAAAGAAAGAAAGAAAGAAAGAAAGAAAGAAAGAAAGAAAGAAAGAAAGAAAGAAAGAAAGAAAGAAAGAAAGGAAGGAAGAAAGAAAGAAAGAAAGAAGGAAGGAAGGAAGGAAGGAAGGAAGGAAGGAAGGAAGGAAGGAAGGAAGGAAGGAAGGAAGGAAAGAAACCAATATCTGGGAATTCCAGATCACTGCAGGATAGTTTATGGTGATGCCCTTTCAGTGGAATGGTGAGCGCTTTATCCTGACCACTGGCTATTTGGAAAGCTCAGCTGCTTTCACACTTTCTGAAAGGAGAGACAGATCATGTCCCCTCTTACCTCCCTGAGGAACTTCACTTACTACATGGAGTTAGAATGAGAGATGAAATGTCTTTCAGTTGTGTCCTGTGCCCTCTGATGGTCATTCTCTTGGCTGCTGGTGCAGTGGACTGAGCAGCCCTCCCCCCTTTTCTCTAAACAGCAACATGTGTGGTTTGAAAGCATGTGGTCCTTTGGACACTTGAAACACGGTGTGTCAGGACAATCCATTCTCAAATCTGTCTCTCATCAGAACTTCCTAAGGGGTGCCTTGTGGTTCAATTCACAAAACATGAAATTTTCCTTCTCAGCCATCTCTAGGTGCACGGTCAGGAGTACTAATAAAATTCTCACTGTGGAGCAGCCCATGTCTGGAGCTCTTCATTTTGTGAGACTGAAACTCTGACCACTGAACAACACCTCCTCTTCCTCTTCCTCTCTACCCAGCACTCACCACTCTCCTTTCTGTATCTATGAATGTGTCTGCTGTGTCCCTTGTAGAATTGAGATCGTGTATCTGTCCTTTTGTGACTTGATTCTTTCACTTAGCACAATGTCTTCATGGTTCATCCGTGGTGGAGCCTGTGTCAGAATTCCTTTTTTTGTAAGGCTGGTTAATATTCCACGCTATGTATAGACCACATTTTGTTCATCCAGCTGTCTACTGGGTGGCTGTTGTGATCAGTGCTGCTGTGAACGTGGGTATGTACACGTCCCAAGACCCTGCCTTCAACTCTTCAGGTTTCTACCCAGAGGTGGAATTGCTACTCCAAGCGGTGATTCTATTTTTAGTGTTTTTGAGAAACCATCATGCTGGTTCTCACAGAGGCGGTACCACTGTGCCTTTTCATGGACAACGTACAAAGTTCTAGTTTCTCCACTTCTTCCCTAGCATATGTTGCTCTCTGTGTTTTGCTTCTTTGTTTATGACAGCTGCTATCATGGCTATGAGCTGGTGTCTCATTGTGGTTTCAATTTGTGTTTTGCTAACGATCAGTGATGTTCGTCATCTTTTCCCATTGACCGGCCTTGCGTACCTTCTTCAGAGATGTGTCCGCTTAAGTCTGTGGTGCCATTTTTAGTTGAGTGGCTATCTTTTTGATGTTCTATATGTACTCTGGATATTAGTATTATCAGATAAATATATTTTTAAAATCAGATTTGCTGTGTCTTCTTTCATGCTGATGATTGTGTCCTTTGAGAAACAGAAGTTTTCAATTTGGACTACTTCAATTTATCCATTTTTCTCTCTTGTTGCCTGTGCTTTGAGGATGATATCCAAGAAGTTACAACCAAATCCAAGGTAAGACAGTTTTGTTTTTATTTTCTTCTCAAGAGTTTTAGAGTTTTGGGTCTTATGTTTAGGTTTCTAATGCATTTTGGGTTAGCTATTTGAACATTATGTGGTAAGGTTCCAAATTCATTCCTTTGCATGTGGGGAACCAGTTATCCCAATGCCATCTGTTGAGAAATCGAAAGCTTCTTAAATCTGCAGCTTCCTCAGCCCTGCTTTAAGTCTGGTCCACACGTGGCATGCTGCCCATCCCTCCTTGGCTTCATCTCTGATGCCACAATGGCTTGCCCTATTCCAAACGCCTGAAACCCTCTGCCCAAGGGCTTCCTCTGTCTGGGAAGTATGACTGGCTCTAGTTTAGAGGGAAGCTGATACCAAGAAGGTCATGCCCCAGGGCATCACAGTTAGTGGTGGGCAGCTTCCCAGATTTCACCCCCAAGCCACGTCTTTCTCCACTTCCCAGAATTCCCCAGTTGCTCAGAGCAGGAACGTGTTCAGTAACATGCCCTTCACTGAATTATTTCTCTCCCTGACTCATCCCCTCTTCTTCCTGGGATCACCTCCTAAAAAGCTATTTATATTTGGATCATTATCCTCTTTGGACCTGCTGCTGAGGGCTCATCAGTGACCATTAGGTCAGAATCTAACATAGGCTAAAAGTGCCTGAATCAAGCCATTGCCTAGGTAGACAGAATATGGCACAGGGTCTGGGCTATCAAAGGTCCAGCCAGGGCTGGAGTTGTAGAGAGCTTGTCTAGCATGTGTAAGGCTCTGGGTTTGATTCCCAGCCCTAGAAGGGACAGAAGAGAGAAAGAGGCTGGTTTTGACTAAATGACATACATTTTGAGACATATTAATGCAGATATTAGGAGAGTCTTAGGCCTAAGTGAGCCTGACTTTGGGGAGTCCCAACAAGCCAGTTCTGGCCACTCACTCTGGAAACCAAACAGAGAGAATAATAGTGAAACACAGGAAAGGAATATTTATCAATACAACTGTGTCAGGAAGACAGGAGGATCCAGTGTCCTCAGCCTTGTCCCTGAGGATGCAAACACTAGGTCGAAGGTTACATAAGAAGGAAGCTAGCAATCTCTGCCATTCTGTTCAAGCTAGTCTCTAACTCTGGACTGGGCAGGCAGGAAGAAGTAGTTCTAACCCTTCACAGGATATTTACCCCCAGACCTATTGTTCCTGGACCTCAAGGTGACTGCAGGACAAAGTGACTCAGAGCCCAGGACACTGATACAGAACGGAGGCAAAGGTGCTAGGCTGTCTTCCCCGCATTAGCTGTTCACAGGGCCTCCCCTCTGCAGGCCCAAGGGAAGTCAGTGCTTGTCAGCAAAAGCAGCCTCTAAGTCTTTGTTCCACGGAGATAAGGATTTCTTCTGAAAAGTTTAGGGGACACTGTAGGTCAGAGTCCTGGCTCACCTTGAGCCTGAGGATGCAAGGGATGATGGGAGCCCTCAGCACACAATGCTCCTCTCTAGTAGTGAAATGTGAGGTGCACAGTTACCAAATCCCCAGCAGGCTACAACTCCAGCCAAGAGAGGGTGGCCTGCTTTGCACCTGAGACCCAATGCTGTAGCAGTGGATCATAGTGGTTCCAACCAATAGGCTTGGAGCCTGGGTAAAAAAAAAAGGAGAAAAGAAGAAGTCAGGGTTTCACTAGTTTCTTCAAGCTTCCAGCGCAGACTCGTGCTAGTGACTTCACAGTGAGCTCCAGGCCTATAGCCTTCAGCTACTGCTGGGTCCACTAGTTCTCCAGCACAGAGCCATTTGGGATTCTTCCCTCTGATCCTGTGAACTCACTCAAAATACTGTGTTGTTCAATCAGCCGTATATTTTATGTTGAGGCCGTTCCCCTAAAGAGCCCCAATACAGTATGGATTATGTATGTAGATGTATGCACGTGTGCTTACCCCCATCTGGATCTCAGTGAGCGGGACAGGAAACCCCCTTCGAAGAGCTTGAGAACTGGGAGGGCAGAGAGCGTGTGCTCATCTCGGGGGGAAGTCCACCAGGAATCTGGTCCCTGGGGTGCAGGTCCCGAAAGCAAGGTGGCCAAAGCAATGAGAAGCGGAGGCTACAGCAGGGACAGCAGCCAAGTGCCACCCACTAGCTGTCTGCCCTCTCTTTTCTCCTCTCCACACACACACGACAGAGCCCGTTGAGAGCCTCTGGCTTCTCTGCGCCCATACTGCTGCCCTTCGCTGTGCGAGAGAAGAGTTTGCCGTGTGTGGTTGGAAGCTGGCTCTCCTTGGAGGCCCCGGGTATAGGCTGAGACTGCGTGTTGGGCCCCACTGCTAGGAAATTCCTGAGTCGGTCTGAGCAGGTCAGGTGTATCTCCTCTTGGGGTTCCCGCCTGCGTTAAGACACCCCAGGACCCACAGAGTCCCTGTCTGGAGCTGGTCAGGAGACCATGCCCATAGACAATCTGCAAGCGTTCTCTGCAGCTTGGGCACAACTTACTCTCAAACTTAGCAACTTTAAACACCATTTTATTTCTGCCTATAATTTGGAGTGTGGGGTTTAGGAGGGGCTCCCTGGGGGCCCCTCACCTGGCTCTCTTGGGTAGGTGCTGTCACGTCTGCTGAGCTTCAGTCCTCTGAAGGCACAGTTGGGCTGCAGGTCCAGAGTGACTCAATGGCTAGTCGTGGCATAAGCTGCCGGCAGCTACCAGGCCACCAATGCTCCTCCAGGTGCCCACTGTCAACCTTGGCTTCCCACAGTGTGGGGCGGCTCTGTGAGGGCTCACCTCCAAAGCATGTCCAAAGGTGAGAGCCCAAGGAGCCAAGACAAAAGCTGACGGGTGTCCCCCCCAGCTGGCATGTGTACCCTGATGCAGGGGGACCCCACCTCTCAAGGGAGCCATGTTGGAGATTTGGTTGCCTCTTTAACTGACCCAGAGCCCAGGCTTCACACAGTCCTGCTGGACCCCGGGTTCTGGGGGAATTTTCCTGAGAATGGGGCAGTGACATGGTGAGGCTGAAAGTGAGCTCAGGACCTGTCCCTCTGCCTGTGAGACAAGTGGCCTCTGTGACCTCTGATTTTTCATCTGTGACACTGGGAACCAGGTCTGATGCTGTGAAGGTGAATGAGAACATGAAAGCGAAGAGGGACACTCCCACCACACTTCTAACGGGTGGACACTTGGCTTGCTGAGGACAGAGGCCCAGTGGACGCAGTTTGCCGTTCCCTGTGGCTCGCCCCTGAGGAGCATTTTACCTGCTCCCCGGGGCCTCTGCTCCACCCTGCTCTCCCTCACCCTCTTCCTCACCGTGTCTGTGCATTGCACTGTTAGGATTCTGGTCCTGAGCCAGCTGGTCTGTCACCTAACCGTGCAAGTGCTCCCCACCCCCAAAGGTGAGTATTTGGGAGACAGTACTGAGGACTGAACCTGGGACTTTCACGCTGGGGCTGAGTAACATCCCTAGCCTTTTATACTTTATATTTTGAAGCAGAGTCTTGCTAAGTCACAGAGTTTTCTAGGTTGGGGACAAATTTGTGATCCTCCTGCCTCAGCCTCCCAAGTGTGCTGGGATTAGAGTGTGTCAGCTGTGTCTCTGCTCAGCTTTCTCGCCAGCTGAAGCCATAACTATCTACTCATCTCCCACAGCAGGACTCAGGCAGCCCCTCCTACATGCCTTCAGCCTGTCCCCACACCCCCCTAGAGAAGGGAGGAGCCACAGAGCAGGGAGAAGCCAGGGGGTCCCACTGACTCATCTTTCCTGACCAAAGCCTACCTGCAAAAAGCTACAGTACCAGTGGCTGCTATTGCTAAATCAACCAACAATAAATGCTAGCAAGAATGTGGGGAGAAAGGAACCCTTTTCCACTGCTGGTGGGATTGTAGACTTGTGTAACCATTGTGGAGATCTGTGTGGAGATTTCTCAGAAAACTAGGACTAGGGGTCCCATTTGACCCTGCTATCTCTCTGCTAGGAATATACCCTAAAGAATTTTTAAAATCACATTGGAAAGACAGATATACACCCTTGTTCATAGCAGCTCAGTTTGTGACAGCCCAATCTTGGAAACAACCCAAATGCCCATTAGCTGGAGACTAGACAAAGAAGATGTATTTTTTTAATAAAATGGAGTATTACTCTGCCATAAAGCATGACAAGATTCATTCATTTATGTGCAAATGTATACACCCTAATAAGTGAAATAAATAGATCACAGATATACAAATACCAGATCTTTTCTTTGGTATGAGAACATATAGATGTAAATGAGTTCTAGAATGTAAGATAGTTTTTGTAGGGCCGGAGGGTTAGCTCAGGGGTTCCAGCGCCTGCCTCGTAAGCGCAAGGTCCTGAGTTTGATCCCGGTAACCACATACAATGCTGGGCGTGGAGACTCACGCCCACCAGCCATCAACCAGCAAACAGCACCACATACCACAGTGCCGGGCGTGGTGGCTCACGCCTGTCATCCCAGCACTCAGGAGGCAGAGACAGGAGGATTGCTGAGTTTCAGGCTTGCCTGGGCTCCATAGTGAGCTCAGAGCCAGCCTGGACTACAAAGCGAGACCCTGTCTCAAAAAAAAAAAAGATAGTTTTTGTAAAATAGGAAATATCCAAAGGGAATTTGATGAGGAAATGTAATGAGGGGAAAGAATTAATATGATTCCAAAAGAAAATAAAAGAGCATGTATATAAGGGTGTGGGATTGTGGGTGGGTAAAAATGAGAATTAACTTGTGTCATTGGGGCACAAATTCCCCAATATTGAGTGTGATTGTGAGTTGTATATAAAATGTACCAATAAAGAATTCAATTTAAAAAAAGAAAAGCTACAGTGCCTCCACCATCCCATCACCTTCTGCTGAGCACACTAGACAATGGGGATTACTCTAGGCCTGAAACATAATCTCTCTGTCATCCGAGTGGTGAGCTGAGGGTCAGGAATAGCATCCCAGACTGGCAAAAATGGGAGCTCTGGGGATGCCAGCTTTTGCTCTAGAGTCTGGGTACAGAGAAGCCCGAATGAGGCATAACCAGCTCACAGAAGGGGGACCAACAGCCTCAGACTCTCAGGAAGCACAGCACCCTCTTTCTGTTGAGTTGTTTCAGAGTACTGGCCCGGGCTCTGGGGGTCATGAACTGCTGGACAGTTGTCAAAGGGTATCACGGTCAAAGCTCTTACCCACCTGGCCTCATCTTGATGCATTGAGGGGGCTGTGAGTCACCTTGTTCTTCCTTCTTGGAGACATTTGTGCTGCTAAGCTGACTTTCCCCCTGGCTTTGCCTCTGATGCCCTTAAAATAGCTGCCAGCGGCAGCCGGTGCGGAATTTCCTGGACCTGCCTGTGCCACAGGAACGTTTGTGCTGAGGCGGCTCTAGCTGACCGGCAGGGCATGCCGGGGCTGTGACTCTTCTCCTGAGTGGGCAGGGGATTTGGTGACGTGCTTGTCCAGAAACAGCCAGGCCCCTCCCTTCCCTGACCCTGGGTGTCCCGGAGTGGAAAGGACCAGGCCTGGGGTGGCAGAATGGGGGCTCTGGCACCGCACTGTCTGATGTCACGGGTTCAGTAGCTCTCTGTGCTGTGGATTTCAGTCCTAGGTTGCACTTTGTACTTGTAGGATATGACTTAGAAATTCTCTGGAAATTGTGCTTTGCCAGTGAAATCAGGGGCATCTGAACACAGGCACAGACATCACTGCCTCATTTCCTAGAGATAAAACGGGGACTTCGGGCCTCTCCTTGGGGCACGGGGTCATTCTCTAGACTGAGATCCTCACGACTCTCTGGGTTCTGTCTTTGAGGACACAGATTAATTAAAACAGCAGAGCAGCCACTACACGGGGAGGGAGGACCGAGACACCCAGCGGTGGCGCCTAACTGCTGGCCCCTAGAGGCAC
The DNA here is from genome assembly GCA_004025085.1 of Thryonomys swinderianus. NCBI lineage: Eukaryota > Metazoa > Chordata > Mammalia > Rodentia > Thryonomyidae > Thryonomys > Thryonomys swinderianus. The sequence continues at coordinate 158,657 of PVIC010000012.1, forward strand.
AGGAAGCTGCGCAGGCCTTCCGAAGGCAGCATTGCCAGACTCTTTGTCACCTTCCTTAAGGGTACCGAGGAAGTCAGAGCAGGAGCAGAGGGCTCTGGGGCCCTGCGGGTTCTTGGGAGAAGACAAAAGTAAGATAACGCTGTTCAGAGACGCTCTTGCTCCCAGCCCCAGGGGATCAGTCCCATCCTGCCCCACGGCCTCTGCTGCTGGAGCAGGACCAGCCCCTGCCCACTGTGAGGTGTCTCAGAGGACATGGGACCGGCTTGTCATTGGGTCCTTCTTAGCCGTGGGACCTCAGGGAAGTCACTCACCCTCACCAACCTTGAGTTTCCTCATTTACAAAACCGTTGTTAGGAGCCGAGGCTGCGGTAATAAACCCAGCAGCTTCTCACTCGAACGTGCCATGATAAATGCGGGGTTTTATTATGCATGGTCAAGTTTTTATGAGCTGATAAAGGGAAATTTGGCTGAGCCTGGGATCCACTGTCTCAGCCCACAGAAGGAGCACCAGCAGTTTGCTGCTGGCGGAGTTCGTTCCTCGGCTGCCTCAAGATTCTCTGACACTCTGAGTTGTTTGCTGAGTGTTCAGATCAGCAGGTGGAGCTGAATCTGAAGAATGGCTGCGTTTCCTCTCTGAAGTACACACCTCAGGCACCTAGGGAACAGCGGCGCCTGGCTCCGGGGCCTGTAAGGAACACTGTGGCTCCCTGTTGGAGGGATGTGAGGAAAGTGAAGGAGTCTCTGTCCTCCTGCTGCATGGTACCCTGTCACAGGGCCAGATTGTGAACCTGGTTTCTGGGCCCAGGACTCTGCCCCTGAGACGGTGGTGGGAGTGAGGTCCCCGTGTGAGCTGAGTCCAAGGAGCGATGCTGTGCTGCCCTCTGTGCCTCTCCTACCTATGACTGTTCACCTCCAGGCTCCTTCTTTTACTTCACAGGCCTGCATGGAGGCGCTGAATCGCACGGATCTCTTTCTTGTTTCCCTCTGAACAATATGGACCGTCATGATCTACACAGCCTCCATGTTGCCTCCAATGCTATAAACCACTTTGCGGTGGTTTAGGCAGACAAGAGGGCCTGTGTGGTCACATGGACACATGGCACCATCTGGCAGAGGCCACATGGCTATCTGGGGTCTTTGGCAGGGCTCTGCTCCCCGCCCTGGTCTCTTGGACTGGGCCTTGGGCTCGGAGATTCCCTTGTTCATGTCTGGAGAGCCCAGGACACAGTTGGGGCACAGTGAGTGTGGGGTGCATGGCTGGGTGTAGGCTGGTTCTCAAGGAGGAAGGTAGCCAGGGGTGGGGTTGAAGAGGGAGGTCTCAGAGGCCCTTGCCCTAAAGACGGATGGGAACCTCAAGAAGAAGCTGGACTCAAGGTTCAAAGTGACTCATAGCCCTGGAACCTGCCACGAATCAGTACTGTTCTGGGCCTGGGAGACCCCACCACACAGCCGCAGGTGAGCAGCAAGGAGCCAGGAAACTTCAGCTTCCAGTCACTCCCCATGACTGGTATCACGGCCTAAGCTCTGCGCCTGTCGGGTCAGATTCTCACAGAAGTTGGGGCCTACTGAAACTGCGCATGCAAGGGGCCTCAGTCCTGCGCTCCTTGTGAGAGCTCAGTCCCGCACCCGCTTCCATGAAGCCAATCCCCAGTGGTGGATAAGCTGGGAACCATAACCATAAGCTACCACTGTCTTCTGGAGATGGCGATGGTTGAGCTGGTGAGGTCAGGGGAGTGACAGAAGGGAGGACATGAATGGGAGGATGTGGAACCTCTGTGATGTTTGGGGATAGGCCAGATTATTTTCGTATATTCAAACCAGGAACAGGAACAATGGCTCCAACAGAAGCACCAGCTCCTGACGCTCAAGGACTCGCCTGGCCCATTTCATCCTCTGCCAGTTTAATAAAGCAGAGGCAGGAGAGTGAGAGACACAACAATCTCCTGCCTCATAGTAAACCAAAGAATGAGGGATTGTTCTTTGGATTTAGTGACTCGGACAGTACTAGGGATTTAAAACAAGCAGTCTTCTTCTGACACAAAGTCAAGAAAAACAAAGAAGGGGCACTCTCGAGGCTCCAAGAAAGCTGATCTAAAACCAGGCCTTCCCGTAAACAAGTCCATCTGTTTCTGAAGCCTTATTTTGTCATCCTCGGAGGGGCCCTGAGGACAGAGCCTTCCCAGGATTGACTGAGCTTCTTGACCCTTTGCAGGGTGTGCGCATGTCTTGCTCATGAACAGCGACTTCCGCACTATGGAGGTGGAAGTGTGGGAAGGAGGGAGACCAGGGGAGCTGGGAAGATGCCCAGAGAGTTAGATGCTGGCTGGCTCGGGAAGGGGCATCCCCAGGCAGGCTATGCCGAGGCTCCAAGGGGCTCTGGATTTCAGTCCCAGGAAGCTGTTTCTCCTGCACATCTGACTTGGGTATCAGGCCTGCACTGGCCTCTCTTTTAGCTTCTGACTAAAATTCGAAGTCCTGTAGTTGTTCACCAGCAAATACTTAGCAAGAAGATAGGAAGCTGACAAGGGCAGGCTGTGCCTCCCTCCTCCATTTGGACTGCCAGGTGGTCAGCACTGGCTGCCCTCAGGCTGTGGCTGCTGGGTCTCAGGTGGCTTTTCCTGCATGTCTTTGTTGTGTGGTTTCCAGAAAGGCCCAGGGTGTAGACAGCCATCAGCTCCTGCTTCTGATGGAAGAACTCAGCCAAACCAGAGGCCAGTTTTACCCTCACAGAGGCTCACGAGCTCTTTGGCTGATGGGCCTACCAGTGCTAAGGCCTCTGCCTGTGAGGACAGTCCCACTTACTCCAGAGTGGGTACTAAGTACTGAGTACTGTGCACAGCACTTTCTCATCATGGTGCTGGAGGTTGAGGGACTGTGTTGGGTCCCTCTAGAGGAAGAGTCCTTTGGCCTCTGTAAGGAGTGACCCCACAGGATGGTGGGTGAGTCTTAGACCCACCCTCAAGGAACAGTCTCATTGGCGCTGAGCGTCATGCGGCCTAGTGCTGGGCCAATGGCTGTCACAGCTCTGCTCACCTGGTGGCCATTTCAGCCACTCATCCATGGCCACCAGAGTCCCTCCTTGGGGAGGTGGAGCCAGGGGAAGGGAGGATAAACCAGGGAACTGAGGAATCAAAGAACACCAACCCTCTTGGGAAACGTCCACCCTTCCTGTTCAATCTTGCCTTTAGGTGGTGCATCTGACTTTACCCAGACTACACCAGGGCATCAAGATGCCTCCGTCCACCCCGGCCTCGGTGGGAGGCAGTGCCACGAGCAACACAATGCTGCAGATTTCTCAGTGGGACACGGCAGAGACCTGGCTAAGACTGATTTTCTGAGGAATTATCCCATCCTTCTCGCTGTCACCCTCTCCTTACGTGTGCACACAACACATGCATGCACATGTGGCTGTGAACACACATGCAAGCAGCCACAGGGCCCCGTGTTCTTGTCCTCCTCCAACCACGTAGGAAGAAGCCAGTGAGCTCTTTACACCACGCTGTAGGTGATGCCGAGGTGACAGCCACGAGCCTCTCCTGGAGCATTTCTATTATAAAAGTCATCAAAGGTTATTCTATTAGGAAATCAGGTCCCCTCCATAACTGGGTAAGGGGTGGGGGTGCCGGCAACCTGGATCCTGAGCATTTTCCCAGATACTGGGTACTGTGCAGTGTGGGTCTCATCCTAGCCCCAAGAAGCAGATGCACTGTGCCAGGAGAAAATAGGCTCCGAGATCTGCCTTCGAGCCCCGCCCAGCCTCCCTGCACCAGTGACTGGGTGCCAGTGGCATCTCCACTGTCTTCCTCTGAACATGAACATGAACATGAACTGAACATGACGTGTGGTTGCGAGCATGGAGCAGGGGCGGGACCTCATCACCCTCATCACCATTTGCTCCCCACCCTTCAAAGTTCAGAAGAAAAGAAAACATGGAGTTATCCTCGATCTTGTCACTCAAAGCCCTGAGATTTTCTAAACTTGACCCGACCTGCAGGTGAGCAGGGCCTGTGGCTGCAGAGGTGCCCTTAGGATGGTGGCTGCACTGGGCAGGCTAGCCCCTATTAAAGAAGCAGCAAAACTTTTGCTTTTTAACTCACTAATATCCAGTGATATAAAATGGGAAGGTTATCAACTAATCACTCCCTGATAAGCAGCATTGCACAAGGCGAGAGAGGAGAGAAACGTCAGACGCATCCAGGAGCCAGGCAATGACAGGTACCTGTGGAAGGCTCCCTGGACACTTCCTGTGGGAGATGAGCCTGTCTTTTTGCTGTGGTGGACATGAGTCCCCCAGAGGATAAGGGCTCAGCCACCAACCTGTGGTGCTGTTGGGAGATATGGAGGTGTTTAGCAGGCAAGGCAGGGTGGGAAGAGGTTAGGTCTGGATTGGACCAGTGCAGGGTACTGAGAGTCAGCTCTTTCCTCTCTCAATTTTTGTGTCCAGCCACCAGGATACCAGCTCAAAGTGCTAGGCTCAACCCACCCTGAAGTCTCTAAGACAAGAGCCAAAAGAAATCTCTCTTCTTCTGACTTAGTCCCCCAAGCATTTGGTTATAGTAGCAGAAAGCTAACCAGTACCCATTTCCATCAGCATGCACCTCGGGCAGGAACTCAGGCTTGTGTTTTTTGCCCATGAGGCCTGCGTGGGCTTTCAGCATCCACATTCTAGATGCACATTTATCCAGTGTTCACTTGTGCTCCAGAAAGTTCAGGGTGATGCACAGGATGCCTGAGCCAAAGAACCTAGCCAGGAAACACATCCCTGCATCCAGGAAAGGAAAACAAAGCTGGATCCATGTGCATCTGTGCAGAGCCCTGGATGCCTTTCCAGGGAGAAGGTGATGAGCTGTGCGGAGACGTTGCTGGAATCCCAGGCGGAACTTGCTGACCTGGAAGCCAGAGGCGTGGCTATACTTTGCTTACAGGGCAATGCTGAGAAATCGAGTTAGGAGAAAATAATCTCCATTTGTTCTGTCTAAATGTGCACAAAGGCTCTGTTAGAATGTAAAAACCAATTTTTCCCTTTGGGTAAACAGGCTTATTATCAAGATTGGCTTGGCTTCGAAGCTGCAGACATCACCTGACCCTCGGTTCCCTGCCGGTAACGGAATCCTGCTGTGTGTAAACAGCCCTGTCCCTTCCTTTGGCACCAAGATCCATTTCTCCACTTGAACCTGGATCCATTAGTGGGGCTGAAACTTGGACATCTGAAACGTAACTCTTGGCTCTTTAGAAGTGTGTCGTACTTTATTTATAGCCCACCTGGCTGTTCAATAGATTCACATTCAGAATGGTGGAAAGAATAAGTTCATGCACTGAGGTATCACTTCAGGGGCCTGGGCACACTCCCAGCCTTCCGTAGTGCCCTGTTGGGCTCTACAAGATTCCCAGTTCCTGGCCTTCAGGGACAGGGTGTCCTGAGCCACAGGGAAAAGTACACAGGCCTTTGGAGTGTCGCACCTGGGTCTGTGGGACCATGGAGTAATCAGGAGCTAGTCCAGGGGAGCAGTTGAAGGCTCTGCACATGGTTGTCATATGTACACATCTCTTGGGGCAGAAAACAGAGAAGGTAAGATTATGCCTGTGTGGAGCTCCAGCAATGTTTAGGGGAAAGAAAAAAAAAAAAACCTACAATACCAGTTAGATTCCCTGGAATTAAATGACCAGATATTTAAAATCAACTTAAAAAGGGATGAAATGACTCATAGGTTTTACCAGAATTGTTTTTCCACTTATCTCTGAGCACACAGAGTTCCAGACAGCCCCTTGCCCCTGGGCCCTGCAGCTGGTGACCACCTGGCAGGGAGAGCGAAGTGCCAAGGTCACCCTCACCCTCGAAGCTAGGCCAGAAGTGAGTGCAGAGGTCCTGACAGGGCAGCACCCCCACAAGGGCAATTGTGTCCCTCTGTGGTCTCCCACCAACTGAGCCCATCACCTGGCCAGATGTGGGCAGCTGTGTGCTGAGTTGAGCCCCCTGCAGAGCAGGGCACGGAAGGAAGCTGAGGTGCAGAGATCAAGTGGTGCGCCTGGGCAGCATGGCCCGGGGGGAGAGCCTGGTGACCCTGTGTCCCTGCTTCTCCAGCTCGGTGTCCGCCCCAGCTGATCCTGGCCAGGCAGCTTTGGGCCCGGCAAGCCACACCTGTCTCCTCCAGGAAATGGGGCCTCCCACCTGTCCGCGGGCCGCTGTCCCATGCTGGGACCTTCCCCTCCTGCCCTAAACCCTTACTTCTTCCTTCACACGTTTCTCTTCCTCTAGACGCTCAGGATCCCATCCTTGGCAGGCGGGCTGGAGCAAGCCAGCTGGGCGGGTTTCTCTGGGTCCAAGCAAAACCCACTCTGCTGACAGCCCCTGTTCTCCAGCACCACAGTGGACAGAGGGAGAAGCTGGGCCAGCCCTGGGTCAGCAGCTGCAATGGCATCGTGCCCCAGATGTCCCCAGTGAGCCCTTTCTGGCAGCTCCCTGGCTGCCCCACCCTCCTGATGTCCCTAGGACGGGACACAGTCACCCGCTCTGAGGCCTCTTCCTTCCCCTGGGACAACCTCACTTTCCTTCAGGAAAGGCGAGGCCCTCGGGCAGGAAGGCCCACACCCAAGGGGACAGGGTGGGGTGAGGGAGGGGCCCGAGCAGCATCAGCGCAGCTGAGCCAGGAACAGCGCACAGGGAGATCGCGGGAGGACCCTCGGGCTGGTGAGATGGCGACCTTGGCAAGTGACCCTCGCAGCTGTAGGCGCCCGGGCACCAGACAGCCATGAAGACTTCTGGGAGAAGGTGACAACTTTACGTCACGTACTGACGTGGCCCTGCTGAGGGGCAGGAAGGGTGGATACTGCCCGGTGTCTCACACTTGCGAACGAGGGTCTTATTACTGTCCCTGGGGCAAGTTAGCTCAGCATCGTTTGAGCAGACATGGAGTCTCATGCTCATAGAAGTAACAAATTATTTCCTTTTTTTTTTTTTTTTTTGCTTTTTGAGACAGGGTCTCGCGTTGTAGTTCAGGCTGGCCCTGAGCGCACTATGGTGCCCAGGCAAGCCGCCGCAAACTCAGCAATCCTCCTGTCTCTGCCTCCCGAGTGCTGGGATTACAGGCGTGAGGCACCACGTCCGGCATTGTGGTATGCAGTGTTGATTGTTGGTGGGCGTGTCTCCATGCCCAGCACTATATGTGGTTACTGGGGATCGAACTCAGGACCTTGCGCTTGCGAGGCAGGTGCCGGAACCACTGAGCTAACCTCCGGCCCCTATTTCCTTTTTCTTTTCCTTCCTTCTTTCAATCTTTTCCTTTCTGTTCCTTCCTCCCTTTCTTTTCTTTTCTCTTTTAAACAGGGATGGGCCCCCGCCCGGAACCTTGCTGTTTTAAGCACTTACTCTATCACTGAGCCACAGCCCCAGCCTCAGAGTAATTTCCGCGTTATTCTCTTTATCCTCAGTCTCCTCCCAAGGAATAGACTTCATCTGAAAAGCAACAAAAGATCCACTGCTTGGCCCTATTCCTTCTAAACCTGCCACAGAGGCCGACATTTGGGGCATTTTTCTTATGTTTAATTACTAACCGATTCCCTCAAGTTCTCTGTGGAGAATTTATTCCTCGTGCAGTATTTTAAGGGAGGAGAAGAAAAACGGTTTCCCATGTAAAAACGCTTAGGAAACAGCCTGACATTTTAAAAGGTAGGCACACGAACCTGAAGAGGTGGGACGTAGGAAGGGATCGACTCCGCGGTGAACACATACGGAGGGGCCTGACGTTCTCTAGCAAAGCGGACGGGAGGAGCCACACCGCCGCGTCACGGCCCGATGCCAGGGGAGAGGGGAGGGCACATTCTCAGCCATCGTGGTCACTGCAGCGGGGCAGAGCCAGGGCGACCAGCCCGGAGCCAGATGGCAAAGATGGCATTTGCAGGGCACCGAGGCGGGAGGTGGGGCCGGCTGAGGATGCAGCAGCCAGCTGTGAGCGACGCTGGGTCAGCGTCTGGTCAGCACCTGTTCCCTCAGAGCCTGGCCGGGTGGCGGGGGCCCCGTCCTCAGGCGACCCCTGGGGCAGCCATGCTGCTCGACTCTTCCCAGGCAGGCAGGTTCCAGGGAGAATTCACCCAGAGGACCCCGGCTCCCGGGCCCCCACCACACGGCCAGCTGGAGGCCGGTGACGGCTCCACGTGAAACCAGTGCGCATGCGGCGTCTTCCCGGGAGAGCGGGGCCAGGTCCGTGGGACCCGGCCGGCATCCAGGGTCCACGCGGGTTCTGATCTCAGCCCAAAGCGAGTGATCAGTGCCTTCCAAAATGCAGCTCAGGGTTTTTATTTTTCCATCTTTTTGTTTGTTTGATTTTAATTTGTCTTACAATTATATTTCATTCATATTATTTTTATGTTAGTTACTTGTTTTACTTAATACAACTCATTTTATTGGCCCTCGCTGTCCTTTGCTGCTGAGCACATGGTCTAGTGCGCTGAAACACAGAACGCACAGTGACTGAAACGTAGACTTCCTGCTGAGCAGTTCCCTTACATGCCCCTGCGGAGAAGGGAAAGCTAAGAATCGCCATCATGTAGACAGCTCGGAACTCACAGTGCTCTTCATACTCGGCTTTAAAAATACCACCTACTCCAGCCGGGCGTGGTGGCTCACTCCTGTAATCCCGTCATTCAGGAGGCAGAGACAGGAGGATTGCTGAGCTCACGGCGGCTTGCCTGGGCTACATAGTGAGCTCAGGGCCAGCCTGAACTACGAAGCGAGACCCTCTCCCCAAAAAAAAAAAGAAAAAAGAAAAAAAAATGCCACCTACTCTGAGCGCTGGGCCCCTCCCTTCCCACTTGGGAGATGCATGCGCCTGACAGAGAGCTCCCCTCCCTGGGGCTCCCGCAGCTCCGCACACAACTGCACCTCCACCTCCGCTCACCCCCACAAGCCGGCCCGGAGGCGCTGGCGGGGAAACCGTCCCTCAACAGCACATCCCCAGGAAGCGCCGCTGCACCGCGCTCGGGAAGGGTGGGGAGCAGCTGCCCCGCTCCGGTCCCGTCCAGCCTGGCCGGGTCTGAGTCCCTCTGGCCCGCACAGAGCCCAGCTCAGCCTCCTGGCTTGGTCTCCACCTTTCAGGCTGGCAAACGCAGCTGCTGGCTGGGATGAGCTTCGGCACCCCCAAAAAAGACACAGTCTGAGTTAGACACAAGGCAAAAGCTCCTGGGTGAACCCTGCGCCGGAAGGATGGAGGGTGAGGGAGACCGCACCGGATCGGGTATCGGACCGGGACAGAGCTGGACAGACCGTGCAGACAGACAGCGAGCTGCTGGAGAACTTAACGCCAGCAACTGCGGGACTCAGACGACATGGACAGATTGCTTGAAAACTTGACACTAAGAAATGTTTAAAAAAGGAAAAATTACTTGGGCATGAGTCATCCAGAGCAAGGTTATGGAGCTTAGAAATAAACAGAAAAGTTTCAGGGAGAAAGAGAAAGAAACCAAGGGCGGCCCTAGGGAGAAAGGGAGTCTGTGCCTCCTAAAACCACCTTCGGTGCTGTCTCCAGTCAACCGAGGGAGGCCTTGGGAGGCAAGTATTTCAGGTTTTCGGAGGGTCTGTCTTCACTTAGGTCAGCCTGGGGAATGCTGCCTCTGAGGTTTGTGCCTCTCAGGGGAGACAGATGAAAAAGCCTCTGTATTTTGAGCGGATTGTCTACAAGAGACAGAGCAGAAAGAGGCGAGAGGACTTTGGAGTCAGGAGTCACGGTGACCTGCAGATGGGTGCAAGATCAGGGTCACACCAAGCTCTGGGGGTCCAGAGACTTCACAGCCTCACCCTGGGAAAGTCCAGCACAAAACTTTCCTATTTACATCTCAGGAGTTCTCTGTAATCGTGCCCAACAACACCGCAGCTCTTCAAATACGGGATGGTTTCTACAGCAGTTTCTTGGACACTGAACTTCTCGTTCCCTTTCGTTCCTCTCCTGCTTCAGCCTGTTTCTATAAGTCTGGCCTTCGATGCTTCTGCTCCTCACAGAACCTTTGTTTCAAGGGTCACTGGTCTCTGGCCTTGCGTGTCCTTAGGACTCTGACACCTGCTTTGATTCTCAGCATCTCAACAATCTATGTGAGTGAAAGATTTTGGCTGCAGCTGGCATACAGTTCGGAAGAATGTACAAATGCATTTTTGCTTCTATTTTTATAGGCTAAATATGGAAATCCAAAGAGGGTGATTTAATTTGTCGAGGCCTCCTGAGGGATCTAGGATTCTGCTTTGGGACAGAAATGACATTTTAAGGATCTGCTGGGCAATACGATCTCTTCACCTTCTCCTCAGTATTCATCTAGTTTCCAAACCTGAGCTGTTCGATGAGGCTAATTAGAGGTGGCGTTCCCAGGCTCTGTCCCAAGGCTGTGTCCCCTGCGAGCATGACCGTGAGGATGAATTTGTACTTTGGATGGTAACAAGTGTGGAGGGTGAGTTTTTTGTTGTTGTTGTTTGGGGTTTTTTGTTCTGTTTTATTTTGTTGTTGTTTTTTTTTTTTTTTGTGGTCCTGGGGATCAAATTCCGGCCCTTGTGCATCCAAGATTGGCGCAGTATGACTTGAGCTAAATCCCCAACCCGAGGGTGAGTTTTTACAGCAACCCGCTGCTCACACTTGGGGTAACTGGATATAATGCACCGGCCTGACATGGGCCTGTGAAAATGGTGTCTGGAAGCCAATTCGTACTCACAGAAACTTTATAAGTACTTGTACTTTTACAAGTTACAAAGACCTCTAAGTATAGGACTTTACTTTTCCATGAGTCCATGAAAGAGAAGGTTGCTGGCACGGTGCCATCCCTCCTGGACACGGTGTACGTGTCTCCTCCGAACAAGACCTCCTCTCACAGGGACGGCAACACCATTCTGTTAAGGACACCATGCTGACACGGGGCCCCAGCTGGTTCCGGGTCCTCCTTAGGGTTGCCCCTTGTCTGTAAAGACTTTTACAGGATTCACTTCAGAATCACGGGTCATTTTTATCCATCGTGTTTTTATTTTTAATGATTTTTAATGAAGACCCCCAAGTCTTACGCACACTAGACAAGCTACACCCCGCCTGCGATGGGGAAGAGTTCTGTGGTCTCCTGGACCCCCGGCCCTGACATTGGGAGTGTACGGCCTGTGGGGGGCTCCTTAGCGGCATCGGCCTCATGGTCTCTTCTCGCGTGACTAAGCGCACGCTGGCAGGAGTATCACACGGACAGCGCTGTGATCTTATTGCACCCCGAGGAACTGCAACCATCTCCACTTCACACTCTGGCTGGAGAGGCTGCCTGTTGTCACCAGATCAGGGCAGCCTCTGCCAGGCATCCTGTAAGGCCTCTTGTCTTCTTTGTAATAAATATGTACACTAAGGGAGGATTTTAAGTATGTGAATGTTCTGTATATTGTCAAGTTTTCACCAGACTTGGAAACATCCATTAACACAGACATCCTGGAAAACAGTACAAAGGCTCTTCATAAAACTAAAAAGTAGAATTGCCATATGACCCAGCTATCCTCCTTTTAGGTGTATGTCCAAAGGAATCGGTGTCCACAGGGGAGACAGCCGCACTCCGTGTCCACCTCAGCCTTATTCATGATGGCGAAGACCTGGAAAGAACCTGACTGCAGCCCACAGAGACTTGGTTACTTTTCTCCAGGAGAGAAACTGGGCTCTTCCAGGGCCGAGGACCCGAATGCCAGCAACGCGGGGCTGGCTGGGGGCGCCATGAACAGGAGGCACAGGGGACAGAGCCATGTGGCCCTCCATGCCGTCAGCCACATGGGGGACCCGGGAAGGGAGGCAAAAGGGCCAGCAATCAACCTGGAGCCACACACCTCAGGCGCCCCCGCCGCTCCGTCACTGCGGTCACGTCTATCTCCCTCTAATGAGGACAAGCGCATGAGGCGGTCAGCAGAGGTGAGCGGCACCGCTAAGGCAGCGGCAGGCGTCCCCGCCCTCAGCCCTCACCTGGCCTGCAGCTCTGATTGCCCTGTTCCCCTTTCCAATGGCTCAGTGCACAGGCACAGGCATGCATGTACACACACGTGCGTGCACCCACACACGCGCTCACCAGCACGCACAGTGCTTGCATGACAGTGCTCTGGAGGAAGGACTTCCTGCAGCTGTGCCTCTGGCCTCAGCCGGCACTCTGAGGCTCTGTCTTGTGCCCAGCTCACTCCTGCAGCCCCCAGGAAGAAGCCCCACCCTGGTGCAGCAGGAAAGGGCTCTGAGTCCCTTCGCTGGAGGAGGGGCTGACCCGCGCTGTTGGGGCAGGAGGGAGAGGGGCCGCAGGGAGCCGTGCAGCCCAGGGCAGCGCGCCGTGTGCTCAGTGCGGTGGGTCACACCAGCCAGGGGGATGGAACCAGCAGGCGGGCCACTCTCCACTCTGCGGAGACTTCTCACCCGTGCCAGGGACCAGATGGACTGCTTCAGAGAGCCCTGCCCCAAGGTTGGCCCTGCCTCGGAAGGCAGCATGGGTAGTGGTGGCATCCCTGGGGCTGGAATGGAAGGGACAGGGTGTTGGCTGCAGACACTGGATCACAGGGGAGAGGGTCGGTGTCCTCACCCTCCCACGACACAGGGCACGGCAGGGGCTTTGGAAAGGCCCTGCCTCAGGGGGCCAGAGCAGGCTGCCTGGGCCTCACTCGGCAGAGCTTCACAGAAGGTCTCACGCATTCTCACCACCGTGGGTGCTGAGGTTGGCTACAAAAAGCAACAGAACCGAACTGTAGGGCCGGAGGGTTAGCTCAGTGGTTCCAGTGCCTGCCTTGCAAGCACAAGGTCCTGAGTTTGATCCCCAGAAACCACATACAATGCTGGGCGTGGAGACTCACGCCCACCAGCAATCAATACTGCATACAGCAGTGCCGGGCGTGGTGGCTCACGCCTGTAATCCCAGCACTCGGGAGGCAGAGACAGGAAGATTGCTGAGTTCGAAGCTTTCCTTGGCTACATAGTGAGCTCAGAGCCAGCCTGAACTACAAAGCGAGACCCTGTCTCAAAAAAAAAAAAGAATCGAACTGTGGGCGCCGTGCGTGGGGAGGCGTAGGGCTGGGTGGGAAGGAGAGGCCGGCTGGGGAGGCTCGGGTGCAGCTGGAGAGGAGGGGGTCGACTTCTCGCATTCTGTAGCACGGGAAGACAGCATATGTGAAAGCAATAGGGGTTTTCAAATTAGCTAATAGGAGATTTTAGGGTTTCTAACACAAAGAGCTAAGCTATCCAGTCATCAGGGCCTAGGATTTACTTCAGTGGTTCTGGCATCTGCCTGGCAAGTGCAAGGTCCCGAATTCGATCCCTGGTACCACATACCACAATGCCAGGTGTGGTAGCTCACACTCATAATCCCAGCACTCAGGAGGCAGAGGCAGGAGGATTGTGAGTTCAAGGCTTGCCTGGACTGCATAGTAAGCTCAGGGCCAGCCTGAACTACAAAGGAGAACTTGTCTCAAAAAAAAAAAAAAAAGGATGGCCAGTTATCAGATGTGCCAATCACTGGTGTCTGACCATCACATACTATGTACATATATTCAACCCACAAGTGTGTGATTATGTCATGTTTAAAAATATGCATTTAAAGACAATAAAAAAGTAAGATCCTAAGAGAACAGAAACTGCTCTTAGCTACATTCCGAAGTTCAAAACCATTAAAATAATGCAGAAATATTTAAAATGCGCAAGAGAATTCAGCACCAACCAGGTAAATGGGGCGGATGGTGGAGCACGTGCACGGGGCTTGGAGGACAGAGCCGTGGGGCTCGAGAGGAAGCAGGTGGCAGTTGGAAAGGGACGAGGTAAAGGGAGGTGGTAGCCGAGCAGCGGGGGTCATTAATGGCAGCATCTTGGAGGCTGAGCTCTGTGGGGAGGCTGAGCCCAGGAGCAGAGGGTCCAGGAGCGGAGCCCAGCTGCAGAGAGGACCCGAGAGTCACCCTGATGCCGCTGGGCGTGAGGCCAGGTGCAGCATCACCGAGAAGGCCGAGAGCTGGGGTCCTCCCGCCATGAGCCATGTGGAGCCGTTTCCATCTCACCGGTTAAGGCCGATTCCTTTAGGTATTTAAAAACCTACCTCCTTAGTCACAGCAGCTGTGTTTCAAGAGCTCAGGGGCCGCCCAGGGGGTGGTGCCTGGTGCACAGCCACGGGTGGGTTGTGCATCTCACCGAGAGCTCTGCTGATCAGTGCTGGCTGGACTCGGGCAGGGCCTGGGGGGAGAGGACTGCAGCCGCTGAGGGGACTGGCTTCAGGGACCGCGTCAGCCAGTGGGCTGGAGAGGAAACAGACCCTCCCCTTCCTTCCCGTCACCTGCTGAAAGGAAGAGGAAAGAAAGGTGGCGGCCAGGGGCCCCACATCCGGGGATACCTCCGTTCGGTGATGCACTGGCGGATGATCCCAGCCTGGTTTTTCATTTATTCTGAAATTGAACCACCTTAACAGGTACCGTTTTAATCAGGTATTTCGTAGGCTTCCAGTCTCCAGGTGCCTCTGTTGCTCTGCATTTCTGGTCTGCTCTTGAACTGGCCAGTCCTCCGCTGTTGAGGAAGCAGTATGTGTTGGGGTCCTGACTGTCCCAGGGGAGCGGAGACAATCCTCGGGCCATATTGAGTGTCATTAAGAGCAAGATCACAGTGTAACCTCCCAGGATAACGTCTGTCTTGACTGAAAAGATGGTGCCATAGGAAAGAGGTGTAGCGTGACACTAAATGATGTAGCTCAATGAACTTGAACGACACCAAATAGGGTCCCTGAAGATGAATCTGCAGCTGATCTGCAAAGGAACAGCAGATCACTGCTCCGTCAGGGTGTCACTATGCACAGCCTCGCTGCTCTGAGCTGAGACTGGCAGAAAGGGGCAAGTGCCTCCTCCCCACGGGGCCCCCCAACATCCTTCTCTGTGGGTCAGAGGCTACCTCCCGTCTGATCCCTGTCATGCAGACCCTGCCCCAAAGAGAACTTTGAGCTTCTCCAGGGAGCTGATGTTCACTAAAAAAGTGAGATTTCAAAGCTCCAGCCCAGCCTGGACAACTTACGGGGACTCTAGCTCAAAATAAACTTAAGGGATGGAGTAGTAGCTCAGTGTAAAGGTGCTGGGTTCAATCCCTGGAGAAGCTGCCCATGTTTTCCCAGCAGGACCCAGCTTGAGTTCTGTAACTTGGATAACCTGACAAGATGGGAGAACATCTAAGTCCATGTGTTGCGATACAGCCTGGGCACCTAAAGGCAATGGGGAAGTCAGGGTGTAAGGTAGGGCACCCCTGAGATGCAAGCCTGCAAGTTGCTTCCTGGGATCCAGGACCATATTTAGACTGTATTAGCCAGTTTTCCATCATTGTCACAAAATACCTGAGACAGTGAACTCAGGAAAAGGAAAGGTTAGGTGTGGCTCATAGTTTCAGAGGTCCAGTCCATGGTTACATGGCTCTGTGGCTTTGGGCAATGAGAAAGCAGAGGAAACTGCTCCCTCATCACCATGAGATGAAGGAGGGACTTGGACCTCATGTGCCCTGTGAGGTCACATCCCCAGTGACTTAACCTCTTCCTAGCAGGCACCACCTGATAAAGGTCCCAGGACATCCCATAGGGCCACCTAAGAACAAGGCTATCTGTCTATGGCCTTGGGAGACAATGCAGACCCTACCTCAGTGCTGCCCTGAGTCTGGGCCAAGGAGTTTCTGACTTGTCATCTGTGCAGGGGCTGGGCGCTCCAGAGCCCAGGGAAAGCCAGGCAAGGGGTGGGAGTCAGGGAAGGTGGGCCTAATCCCAGGAGACAAGCACCAGTCCTGGGTGTACAGGACAGTAGCACGGGTTCCTCCCTGATCTCTCCAAGGAACAGGGCCCACTCTCCCTATGTTGCTGTGTGTGTGTCATTTAGGAAACAATGCCCAGAGCTAAGGATAGTCCCTGACCCTGCCAGCGGTGTGAGACTCTCCATCAAGTCTGAGCCAAGCTCCTGAAGACTGCCCAGCTTGTGCACTGTAGTCAGAGGTGTGGGGTGCATTTTGGCAGGACCAGAGTGAAGAGGAGCCTGCAAGACGGACCACAAAACAGCATCCTCTGCTGCCCTCTGCTGGCCAATTTGCTCTCACTGCAGCTGGAATTTCTTTTCCACCTGCCTTTCGCTCACTTGGCTGGCTCAGACCACTTACATGGTCATATTTTACACTAAGCAAACCACAGTGACACCCCTGTACTAGGGCACCCCACCTTCCCATAGGGGACTCATGGCTGAAGGGGGCCAGGCGACGGGGGATGCTTCCTCCACAAGAGCAGGACAATTGGACCAGAGCCTCCTTTCCGGCCTTCTGCTCCCATGAGACCACCACGCTGACCACATGGCTCCTCTCTGAATAGACACCCAAGTCAATCGCCAAGATGACCTCACCCACAGCTGCAGTCCCTGAAGGAGATGGCGCCTGGCTGGACACCAGGATGCCACCTGTCCATGGGCACATGCTGCAGCACTACTGTGCACCAGCCGCTGTTCCAGGCACTAGGGACGTGACAACATCCAGACATAAATTCTGGCTCTGAGATATGCTGTCCCCATGGCTACGACCAGGAACAGACCTGTCCATGGCTCTGATTGGGACAGTCTGAGAGCACATTGTCCTCACCTGTGTCCCATCTCATCCAGCAGCACCCTGGTCCTCCCTGAGGGACACTACATGTCCTCCTCACCCTCAAGGCTCTCGCCAAATGGCCCTCCCTGCTTCAGCTGCCCTGGGTGACCTGATTCTGGGTTCCAGACGCCCTTCTTGCCCTAGATCAGCTCTGAAGTTCCGGCCCATGCATCAGTTGACAGGAGTCTGTGTGTGCTTTCTCTGTGCTACTGAAACAAAATGCCTGAAATCGGGCAGTTGATAAAGAACAGAAATGTGAGGCTGGGAGCCCCTATCAAGGCTCTGCAGATGAGGAGTCTGCTGGGACCAGCCCTGCTTCTGAGATGCTGTGTCCCCAGGGTGTTGTGAGGACTTGGGTGGCGCTAGGCACCTCGGGAAGTTTCCGTTGGGGACCAGTCTGCTCCTGAGAGAGGACCCCTCCTGGCCTATCACCTCTCGAGGGCCCCATCGCCCCTCTGCACCAGCAAACCTGAGTGTGGGAGAGGCACCTGAGCCAGTGCCACTGCCAACTGCTGCAGCGTCTCGTCACACACCTGTCTTCAGAGTAACGTGCTGCCCCCAGGTTTGCACCACACACAGGTTTCATGACCTTATGCCAGGGTCATGATTGAATCGTGCCACTTCAAGAAAGGTACATTTGAGCTTGTGTATAGGCTTGCCTGTAATCCCAGCCCGCAGGAGGCTGAGGCAGGAGGATCATGAGCCTGAGCTATAGGATGAGGCTCTGTCTTAAAAACAAAAACAAAAATGTTGAATCCTAATCCACGGGACCTCGGGATGTGACCTTACTTGGAAGTCAGATCTTTTTGGATGTAAGTAGTTAAGATGAGGTCATAAGGCAAAATGGGGAGGCTCTAATCCCATGTGACCAGTGTATCATAAGAAGAGGTTCGTGTGACAGGAGACACAGGGAGGACGGTGTGTGGAGACGCCACAAAATTGGGGCAATGCGGGCCGGAGATTTGGCTCAGTGGTTCCAGCGCCTGCCTTGCAAGCACAAGGTCCTGAGTTCGATCCCCGGTAACCACATACCATGCTGGGCGTGGAGACTCACGTCCACCAGCAATCAATACCATATACCATAGTGCCGGGCGTGGTGGCTCACGCCTGTCATCCCAGCACTTGGGAGGCAGAGGCAGGAGGATCGCTGCGTTTGAGGCTCGCCTGGGCTACATAGTGATCTCAGGGCCAGCCTGAACTACAAAGTGAGACCCTGTCTCAAGAAAAAAAAATTGGGGCAATGCCCCTGCAGCTGAGAAAGTTCCAGTGTTGGCACCCCTGGCCCCTGGTTGGGCAGAGGCGTGGCTGGCTTCTCCTCCCAGCTGCAGAGCCTGGCACAGCTGAGGCCTTGACTGACTTTCAGCTCCCTGGACCGGCAGCTTGTTCTGGCCGCCACTTCGGCTCTGCGTGGCCTGGTTTCCACTCATCAGCTGAACAGGCTCTGCTGCTTTGCCGACCTCTGGGTTCCCGGGTCCTGGGTGGAATTGGGGACTTACAAGGACATGTGACCAGGGTGTAGTGTGCGTGGTGGGGGGTTCCATTGCCCTACAGGAAGCCAGGAAGGAGCCGAGCATAAGGACCCAGCCGTGGGGCAAAGAGGTTGAGGAGAGGGACTGCCGGGTACTGGGCAGCATGGAGCGCGGGGAGCCCTTTCTCCAGAAGTGAACCTTGCTGTGGGGTGACCTGGAAACCTGTGCTCTGCCTCTCTGGGTCCGGGGAACCCAGAGGTGGGGCCTGTGCAGGTGAGGGCGGGTGAGGCCTGGCAAGGTGCGGTGGCAGGAGGCACAGAGGGAGCTGGGAGGTGAGACCCACGGGAACAGCTAGCAGGAGAGTGCTGGGAGGCACAGGCGAGCTCAGGGGCTCAGGGTGCATGTCGGGCAGGGCCGTGCAGAGCCTGGGCAGGGCGCGCTGGCACATCCCATCCGGCACCTCTGTTCCCACGCACCCCCTGGCTGAGGGTCTTGTGTTGCCCTCCGGGTCTCGTGGGATCCTGGTAGAGAAGAGTGGTGCAGGGAGAAGTAGGGGTTCCTGAGGATGCCAGGGTAAAGGTGGGCACTCAGGAGGGCTGAGGGTACACAGGATGCCTCCAACCTCTCATTCCGGATCTGATGAACGCCTCTGGTGACAAGGGCCACGTACTTGTTCTGTCCACGTGAAGCTCAGAGCCATGCGACCTGCCGGATTTCGGTCCCAGAGGTCCGGGGGCTGAGAGGAAGAGTCAGGTCACCTGCTGTTGACACACAGTTGGCCCCAAGTCAGCAGCAGGCAACTGGCGCTGCAAGACCTGGCGGGTGAAGCCCAAAGCGTCTCTCATCCCCTCCCCGGGCGCCCCTAAGGGGTACAGGGCATGTACCTTTCAGACCCTTGCGGCCCTTAGCAGAGGTTTAAGATGCTTCAACACTTACTCACTGAGTTGGCAAGTTTTATTCAGACAGTGGTGATCAGAGGCCTGGAGTCCAGCTGGGACTCAGGACTCCTCCTGCCGGACAGAGCTGGCCCACACCAGGACGGGAAAGGCCCGGACCTCGCGTCATGCAAGGACTGGACCCGGTCAGCCCCGAGCATCTGGCTTCACTCTCCCTCCTCTCCTGCCTGCGTCTGTGTGTCTCCGTGCAGCCAGTTCCCTCTGGAAATGGCTTCATTTCCCCACTGTGATCTCCTTTGTGATCTCAAAAAGGTCAATTCATTATTTGGTAGAAAATGTGGAATTCAACAAAAGTATTGCTTTTCTTCCCAAGCAAATGCAGCCCAGTCTAGCCTGGGCTGTGATGTAACAGTTTTTGCAACGATTATGTCCAGGCCCTGGCCAGGTGACCCAGACACCCCTGCAGACAGGACACTGCCCTCGGATCCTTGCAACTTGGTCAGCTCCTCTGACAGCCTCACCATGGAGTCCCCCTGGTCCCTGGTTCCTCCTCCCAGGAGCTTCAGTGGCATGAGGTGACAGGTGGATGGTGAAGCTGGAGTAGGCACACGTCAGAGTGGACAGATACCAACAGGCAGGTACTTGTTAGGGGAAAGTCAGGCATTGCCCACCTGAGGCACAAGGCCACTACATAAGCCATGTTCCTGTCCCTGAAACGTAGCACTTGACTTTGTGATCCAAGGAGAAGAGGTTTATTCGGCTCATAGCTCCAGTGGGTTTAGTCCATGGTCAGCTGGCACCAAGGAAAGAAGGCTTGGCAGAGGAAAGCTGCTCATGTGGCAGCCGGGAAGCAGAGATTGAGGGAGGACCTGGG
Organism: Thryonomys swinderianus; assembly: GCA_004025085.1. Lineage (NCBI taxonomy): Eukaryota > Metazoa > Chordata > Mammalia > Rodentia > Thryonomyidae > Thryonomys > Thryonomys swinderianus. The sequence continues at coordinate 178,494 of PVIC010000012.1, forward strand.
CTCAAGAATACAGCCTTCCAAGTCAAAGCCCCAGGACCCACCTCCCAGCACAATCCGCCCCAAATTCATCCACGGATGGGTGTAGCACCCGACGATCTGGTCACCTTCCAAAAGCTTTCGGGAGACATCCAGGTCTATACACTATATAATAATAATGTCTCCAACATCAGCCTCTATCTGAGAGGAATGGCAGTGGGGGGACAAGCACTGTTACCTCCTCCTGGGGGACTCATGGCACCTCTACCGGGGTCAGGTCTCAGTGGCTTCCCTACCCTGCCCCCTTGCCCTGTCTCCCTCCCACTCCCAACAGGCACTTCTGAAGACCCCTCCGAAGTGACCCACCATCCCCAGATCTGAAGCTGAGACCTACTTGGGGAGATATTAAGATTAAGGCCAGGCATTGTCCTTTGGGTGCATGTCTGGGCAGAGGAAATGCAGGGTGAAGAGGGGCCTATTGCTATCTGTGGGAGTGCAGCAGGGTTCCCAGCCCTGGGCCACTGGTGATATTGGGGCTGGATCGCTTCATCTCACCATCTTGTGTGCCCCCATGGCTGCCCCCAGCATCACACCAGCACGTCCCCCGGGTGCTCTCCTTTGTCCCTGAAGTGCAGATCTGACCCCGGTGGCCTGGGACGCAGGCTCTGAAAGGTGAGTGATTCTTCCTGTTGTCCTCAGACACATAACTGCCAGCCAGCCCTCCCCACACACACACACTGGGGTGCTGCCTAGTTGGCGTGCCTGTCCTGTACAGAGGAGGTGGCCTCCGGACACAGGGGTGTAACAAAACTGGGGGGCGGGGGTTGTAGCTGGGTGGGAGGGGCTCTTCTGTCCTGACCGTGGGTAATTGTTACCTTTGTCCACTAGATGGCCCCATGGCAGTGCCACTCCCAGGAGAAGGGGCTTGGAAGTGGGGATTGCTTCCACCCAGGCAAACTTCTACCTGGTCTCTTCCAGCCCCCAAGTTATCCCCAGAAAGCCAAGAGCTGTGAAGAGGCCTCGGAGGACTGGGATTGCAAGCTTACCACGGCAACTTTGTCTCTGCAACGCGGGGACTAACAGAGCCCCGGTCTGAGCAGTGAGGTCACACAGAAGGGTGTCGCTGGCCAGCCCACAGCAGGCACCAGCAGACATGCACAGTGGACTTTGGGGTGGGCACTGGCCCCCAGATCTTGCTGTTTCAAAGGGTGAGTGAGAAAAATCAGACCTCGGCTTCCTCTTCAGAAGGACTCAAGCTGCCTCTTGGAGATACCCTTCAGCCCAGGACCCTACTCCTCTAAGAAGTCACGATGCCAAGGTCAAGTTAAAGCAAGCCCTGAGCCTGCACTTGGTTCTGTCTCCATAGTGATGCACCAGAAGAGCCCAAGGTCAGAGGCTATAGGTGGGGGAAGGGCCCAACCAGTGCCAGACTCTGACCAGTGAGACTGACTCCCCACTGCACTGCTGACCCGGCCTGTGCCCAAGGATGGCCACAGGCTTACAAGCTAGATGGCTCAGCGAGTCACGCTCAGAGCTGTGCCTGCCCCAAGACAGGGACACAGGTACGTGGGGATGGGGCTGAGGCTCCTGGAAAGGTATATTTTCCTACTAATCCTTGGCGGCAGGGCCAGCAGCCTTGTTCTGAAAAGGGCAGAAGTTGTTGGCCTTTGTGGGCCAGAAGGACGCAGTTCTGTGCAGCACAGGGGGATAGAACAGACACAGGTGGGGCCTGGCGAAGCACCCTCGGGCCCGTGCTTCCTCAGAACCGCCAGCGCACAGGCCTGGCACCCGGCCCCGGTCAGAACCCCTGTGAACATAGCCTCTTGCGGGAACTTGTGCAGATTTCCTATGGCCCAGCATGAAACTTTACAGTTTATATTTCCCCAGAAAAGCGCTACTCTCTGGCATGCCACACATGCTATGGTGTGGCTAGTGGGCAGTGGCTCCTCGAGGGCTCCCTGAGGGGCCCGGATCGAGGCCCTCAGTGTGGATAGTGACTCCGGATGAGGCAGAGCATGGGATGTTCAGGCAGCAAAGCCCAGAGACACCCAGGGAGGGCACTGGCCTCCTGCCTGAGCTCCACTTCAGTGACAGTGGGACGGTCACACTGGGGAAGTTCTTGGGAGTGAAACCAGGAATCTCTTCCTCGCCTCCTCGAGTCAGCCTGTGACTGCCCAGAAGGTCCACTGAGACTTTGGCTTGGCTGTGTCTCTGCAGCTTGGGGACAGCTCTGGCCTCACTCTGCGGGGGGACATTGTGCTGCTGGCTCCGATCCAGCTGTCTCTAGGTTGGGAGCCGATGGTGAGCAGAGATGGCTGCCTGTTATTCTACGGTAGCACTCAGCCAACCTGATCAAGTCCACCCTCCCAGAAAGAAAACACTGTCACGGAGTCCTTGTTAGTACAGGTGCCCCTTAGTTTGCGCTGGGATTATCCCCACAAACCCATCCTAAGCTGAAAACAGTTTCAGGCAGAAGAGTATTTCGTGGCTGGGGTGTGGCTCAGGGGGGCCGCACGTCCTGCAGTGATCGCTTTCCTAGCATGTGTGAGGCCCCAGGTTCCATCTCTGTGTCTCCAAAAGGATGCGTTTAGTATAGACAGCCCCTGACTTACAGTTCCTCCATCCTGCAGTGGTGTGAAAGCACTACACACCCCCCGGAACTAGACCTCAAAGTGTGGATTTTGATCCTTTCCCAGCTGTGTGGCCTGGGCAGTGGCTGTGAGCCCCAGCCAGGTACCCAGGCACAGCGGTAAGCAGTTGGTGTTCTGCTGCGCTGAGTAGATCCTAGAGGGTACAGATTGGGTAAGAAACGCATATTCTGTTCTCATCAACTTCCTACGGGTTTACCAGGGCACAGACCATTTCCAGTCAACAGCCTCTCTTCCCTACACTCCCAGCCTTGCCTGCCTCACACATGCTCAGAGGCGGCCTACAGTTCTTCACAACCACCTCACGGGAAGCCTGCTGCACAGCAAGGGATGGAATAACCCATGACACGTCATTAGTTGAACACAAGACTGAAAATGCAAAATTTGGGTTTTGCATGAGTTCTCACCATTGATGTGTGATCAGTGTAGGAGGTGTGATCTAATGACACAGTAAAGAAGTTTTGTAAATTATCACAGTAAAAGACATTACCATGAATCCCCCTCAAAATATGCCCCCTCACTTTGAACACACTCACCTCATCATTCTATTTTCTGCAGTAGCTCTGGAGTCTTCTTACCTGACCATCTTCAGTTGTGTTGTCCTGGGTGCCTCGATGTCCTGAATTGATTTAAAATGTCAACCTTTCATGGTTATTTTGACTTTGGGGAAAGAGCCAGAGGTTGCCTGGTTCCAGTCCAGTGATTATTGTGGACAAGGTCACAGTGTCACGTTTTTATTTGACAGAAATTGCTATTGTACAAGTCGCTTCAGAAAGCAGCAAGGGTGACCAGAGAAGTGTATTCAAGGCCATGTCTATTTTTGTTTAAACATTCACCATATGCTTTGATTATCCGCTGAATACAGGGCTTCTGCTGAACACATTTTTCTCACCATTATAAAGCTGAAAAATCGCAAGCCAGGCCACTGTACTCTAAGGACTATCTGTAAATCACTTAAATTTGTACTACACAGTGCAAGAAATATCTCAGGAATGCTGTTCTTTTTTATGATTTTTTTAAAATTTTTTTAATTTTTTGAGACAGTCTCGCTTTGTAGTTCAGGCTGGCCCTGAGCTCACTATGTAGCCCAGGCAAGGCTTGAACTCAGCAATCCTCCTGTCTCTGCCTCCCGAGTGCTGGGATTACAGGCATGAGCCACCACGCCCAGCTGGAATGCTGTTCTTGAACAGCCAGTCACAGTCAAACAAATGTCCATATTTATTGTGAATAAAATATCAAAACCAATCAATGTAAGTCACCAACATTTGTTCATGTTAAATTTAATAACAAAGTGTTCTGGCTGCATGCTTTCCTGCCTCCTTTGCTGTTAGGGATAATGGACCAGGTTTGGTTATACCTTCATTATTATTTTCAATAATTTCCTGTTAAGAATGAACTCGTTCTAACTACTGCTCCACCATTTTGATGGACGAATCAATCCTAATAGTATGTAAGGGAATAATATGACACTCAGAACAGCACAAATGAAAGTTAGGTGGTGACAGCAGCTGTCCACCCATTCTCTCTCCCACTACTGGGGACCTGATGCAAGTTGTGTGGGTGGAGACTCAGCCCCCAAACCCATCGGCTCACAGAGGGACAGCGTCTAGAGCCCAGAGGCCAGCATTTCCCTGCCTCTGGCTCACGTAGGCCAGGCTTCCCAGAGCCCGGCTCCTGGCCACGCCTGGGGGCAAAGGCGGAACCGCAGTCCCGGAGGCCTGCTGCTGTGCAGTGGTGCTTGATTGGGGGTCTCTCCTGTCAGGAAATGGAAACGGAAACAGGAATATGGAAGATTCTCATTGGAACCTGAGATCTCTGCAAAATACATCACAGACAATTTGCCCTGTACAAGCACAGGAGGGGTCTTTCTATATCATGGCTCTTTTTAGTAACAAAGTAATAATGGTTTTACAAGTTGGTTATCTTGTGACTTCTAAAATTTCTACTTGGCATTCTTGGATTAATGAGGACAAGTTCATGTTCTGACTTTCTCTTACCCTTCCATGTCAGGGTCATTATTATTTTATTAATAGACAAAATTGCCTTTACTTATGATATATGATGTCTTTCTTTCCTTCTCTCTTTCCTTCTTTCTTTCTCTTTCTTTCTTTCTCTCTTTCTTCCTTTTACTTCTTTCTTTCTTTTTCTGATGCTGGGGATTGAACTCTGGACCTTGCACTTGCCAGGCAGGCATAGCACCACTGAGCTACAGAGCTATAGCCTCTGTGACATGTTTCAAAGTATTGATACATTTGTGGAATTGTTAAAAGTGGCTGATTAACAAATTCATGGCTCTCACAGTGCCCTCACACACTTACCCTCCATCCTCTTTGCAGTTAACTCCATGGCGAACAGGCCTGAGTGCAGAACCCCACCGGTCCTCATGCTGCCTTTGTCCCCCATCTGCCCCCACACTGTCCCCCACACTGCAGGGAGCTCACCTGCTTACCCTGCTTGCTCTGGGTTCCACAGATAAGCAAGATTGTGCTCATCCTGGTTACTCTTGTCAACGTGGGTGACTGAGAGATTCCTGGAGAAGTGGCCGGATCGTGGGGCTCTGTCCTCAGCAGTGGGTTAACCCACTGTGTTCACAGTTGCACGTGTGAGGAAGCAATGGCACCCAGCTGGAGGTGGGTCACTGGTGTGCACTCCTGTAGGGCATATGGCTCCTGGGCACTGTCCCTTGTGCTCTGCTTCCCAGCCACCAGGAAGAGAGCAGCTTTGCCCTGCAAGCCCTTCTATGGTGGCATCTCTGTTTTGGAGCCAGCTGACTATGGACCGAAGCCAAGAGTCAAAAATAAAACTGCCCTCCTTAAAGTGTGTCAGCTATTTTGTAATAGCACCTGGAGAACAGGTCTATACAAAGTAGTGCTTGTGTTTCAGTGCTTGGTTCATTGAAACAATCTCCAGATCCATCCATATTGTCACAAATAACAGGGTTTGGCTCCTTTTGGTGAGTGAGTAGTATTCCTGCGTGTTCATATACTTCAGTTCCTACACAAAGCACCAACTGAAGCACAAGGGAGCTGTTCCCATGGTTTGGCCACTGGGACTCAAGTTGTGGTAACTGGACATCTCCGCCTCTCCAGTGCGTGGCTTCATTGCCTTCAGATGTGTGCCCAAGAGGAGAGTCCCAGGATCTGGAGTGTATTTTTTAACTGTGATTTTATCACAAATGGACGGCAATAGTTTACTAAAGAAATAACTCTCTCACTTTGCTATGCTATGTGGAGGAAAATACTTATTTAATATACAGAAATTAGATTTATAGATTTATCCAGAAAACAAGCTTTTCCAAAATTCAGCTCTCCCTGTCTGTTCTTGCCTTTGCCTATTGGAAGTAAATAATTCTATATACCTGAAGTGAATGTTTCTCTTGATCAAAAGCAGCCAATCATAGCAAGTGCATGATTCAAGCCAATGCAAAATATTCAGATCATCTTTACTGATGGGATACAGGAATATGTAGGAATCTCACCAAAAAACATGTTCACAAAGCTAGGTTCTAACCTAAACTGCATCTAAACCCACAGATCTCACCCAAGAGACAAAGCCATGAAATGGGCAGCGCCTTGGTCTGGAGAGAGATGAGGGCAGTGGGAGATGCCAAGAGAGACCAGCTGGGCAGGGATCTCTACTAGGGCCAGTGGGCGCTGCCGCCATGAGATTCTGTGCGATACTGTTCCGTGGTTTGTTTTGCAGAGCTGAGGGTAAAAGCCGAGTCCCGGTGTGTGGTAGGGAGCACTCACCACTGAGCTGCACCCAGCCTACTCACATCTGCAGAGCGAGGAGAGAGCCTGCCAATGTGTTCAGTTTTCTGTTTCTAAGCTTTTAGGCTGGGCATCTGCTGGGGCTCCAGCGATAACAAAGAAGGATCAACTGATGGAAATGTCACCTGTCATATAGGGTCCCCAGGCATGACCTGAGCGGGTCACCGGTGCCTCGCGAAGATTCCCAGTGTGGAGGGGACCCTGAGGAGGGAACGAGCAGGGGAAGGAATTAGAAGAATGGTGCTCTTGTTTGCTCTGGCTTGTTTTTTCACGTCAGTCACTTTGACATTTCCAAAAGAATTTTTCAAGAGCCTAGGTTTTAAAAGTATGCAACTTGTGCTCGCTTCAGCAGCACATATACTAAAAGTATGCAACTTGTCCAAATAAACTGTCCAAATCACCAGGTGCCACGGGGTTTCCACTGTGTTGCACCTCCTGAGGGGCCATGGCTAGATCTGGCTTAGCCAATGGCTGCAGTGCTCCTGCCCATGAGAAAATACTTTCCCACTCACATGGCCAAGACCAGAACAGCTGCCTTTGCTGGATGTCAGTGCCACATGGTCCTCAGTGACCTCTGATAAGTAGGTTCGTCCTTTGCAGTCCCAGGGTCCTGGTTACAGTTAGTTGGTAGGTTCCAATCTCCAGATTGGAACCAGCTTCCAGCTACTTCCTTTGACAAATAGCATCAGATAGGAAAAGCAATGGCATATTCCTTGATCTTCCAGTAGTGTGTGCTCACATGTTTCTGTAGAAAGTGCTTTATTGCACATTTGCCTTCTGTGTAATTCTACCAGACCAAATTGCATTAAAATCCCAACAATAAGGACTGAGCTGGGGCTTAGTGCTCACAGAGCACTGGGTTCTGGCTCCAACAGAGAACACAGAACCAGCCGGGATGGATCACACGGTGACTCAGAAGAAATGCATATGTCTATGATGTCATTTAGTGGAGAGTGGGCTCTATGAACACGGGAACAAGAGGTGGCTCATGGGACAGTCGACATCTGAGCAGACTTTGAAGGACAGACAAGGTATTGATGCACGTTGGGCTTTGGAATGGAAACTCTGCCCTGAAATCTGGGACTAAGATCCCTAAAACCGAACTCGACTGGGTTCAGAACTCTGTCCTTTACTGTGTGACTTCAATGGAGTTGAGGAGACAAGAAGTCTTCTGTCCTCATTTACAAAGCCACAAAACAGAAATGGATAGGCATTACCAACAAGCAGTCTAGGGCCTGGGGAAGGACTTTGGGTATTTGTCACCTTCCTGGCTTGATTCTTAGAATGAGAACTGTGGGCCAGACATGGAGCTGATCTGTTCAACACAAACCTTTCCTGGGCCTGACCCAACCCACGATCCTCACTTCTCATCTCTAAAACTGTCAGGCTCATCTGGATAGGCCAAATGCTGGCATAGACAGGCAGGATCTGGGCAGGAGGCCAGCTGGAGAGAGGCTGTACGAGGTGGCACGACCCTTCAGAAGTGAGACCCTGAGCCATGCTTATGTAGAACTCAGTTCCCAGCAAGATGATGCTCTGAACAGGCTCCATCACAGAAGGAGACAGGATTCAGGATGCCATCTGGCTCTGCCCCCTGAAAATGGGAACATTGGTGCACAGAAGCTAAAATCTGTAGCAAGCATCACTGACATACAGGTATTCCCTGGGCAACAGATGGGTACCTGACTCACAGAAAATGAGAGAGCAAAGGTGAGAGATGCCAGCAGACTGAGGGGGGGCAGCACAGGCTGATTTCTTCCTCAATAGAAGAAGATGCTGTGTTTTTATTATGTTTAAGTGTGACACTTAAAGAGTGGTAGAAGTTATCAAATGAGGAAAAGTTTCATGAGGTCACAGAAGCAGCCTCTGTCCTACAGCCTCTGTCCCTTGGCTATATAGCCCTAAAAAGCATTACTGAGTCCATATGTTGGTGTCACCTGTGCATGGCCACCACTGAGAGCACCAGGAACGGATGACATCATAGCACCACAAGTTGTAGTCTGGCCATTAGGCCCCACCCAGTCAGGCTCCTTTAGCTGAACTGCACTTCTCCATCTCTACCAGGGAGGCCCCGGAGGGCACCACGGAGGTTCTATCCCCATCAGACTTTAGAAACTGCCCTGGGGGACTATGACATGGTGTTTCCAGGAAATACATTGCCAAGGAGACAGAAGGAACAATGTGGGGAGATGAGTGAACACCTGCAGACTGAAGGTTTTGAAAACTCACTGCAGTGTGCAACACAGTTCAGCTCCTAACTCAGAGGAGCTATGACAGAAAGATCCTGACATCTACAAGGCTGTCGACAATGTGAACAGGAACTGCAGTATGATCACACTAAATAGTTATTGTTTGTTATTTTGGGGACAGTGATGACTTCCTGTCTGCTAAGGACACACAGTGAAATGCATGGGGGTGAGATGAGGTGAGAGGAAAAGGACAGAAGATGAGAATAGGTCAGGAACAGGTGCCCAGGAAGGCTGTGACCAGGTTTCAGGGGGACCCCACAAATGTCAAGATGGAGAGCACTTTCCTTCAGGGCCACTCCACATCAGAAGAGTCAGCAGCTCCAGGAAGGAGGGAGAAAAGAATCCTTAACTTCTTGCCATGGTAGGTGAGGAGCAGGCCACCCCTGGTATCTGCTTTTAGATGGTGGAAGACAGGTGTCATGTGTCACTGACGTCATGGGTGCAGCCTGTGCACCTGCTGCTGTGTCTGCTGTCTGCATCACAGCTCTCAGGCTCTGGTTTCTCCAGGTAATGTATTTGTCCACCACGTGGGAGACCTGGGACTGCATATGTCTGCTGCTTCTGGTCAGCCCTGTATGTCACCACCTTACCAGCACCCTCTCTGTCTTCTGCCTTCCCCAGATTCACAGAAGCGGAGCATTTGGTTCTGTCTCTGTCTCCCTTGTGCATCTATGGACCCGTTCTCCATTCTGGAGAGGCTGTGCTTCTGTAGTGCTGCAAGACTGGTCTCTTGATCTGTTTGCTATTGTCATAAAAGAATTCTGAGGACTGAGGTGGGCCCTGGCTGCACAGAATCTGACGGGTGCCTGTGCATTTCAGCCTGGCCTCTTTTGATGCCAAGAATACTTCTGCCACTGAGGGAATGAGATCCAACAGCCTTCACAGGACCAAGGAGACACAACAGTGGCCAGAGGGTGTGGGCCATTCAAGCAGCCACATCCTCAGCAGCCCAACTCCAGCTAGGCAGCCAGCTCTGCAGAACTGTCTAGGCCAGGGAACCTGACAGGTGCATCATGTGTAGTGCTATAAACCTTCACATTCAGCTCAGTTCTTATGCTGCAAAGCTGCAGACTGGGAACTAGGTAGCTCCTCTATGGTTGCCAACATAATTTCAGGGTCTCTGAGTACTGAACCACATGAGTGGATATCCTGTGAAGCTCCTCAGAACGTGGCATTCTACCTGACTCATTTAGCATGCAAGGTTGTTGATTGACAACCTTGTCCTAATTTTCCACTGAACTCCAAGGATCAGTTAGTAGTTGTGACTGTTAATTACAATATGTCAATTTGAGTGGCATAGGAGACATGGAGCAGATTAGCACAGCCCACTTCTTGGTGTCTGTGGGGTGTTTCCAGAGATGACTGAGGAGAAAGACTGCCCTGGTGTGAGTGACAGCATCCAATGGGCTTGCAGCCTGGGTGGAATGGAAGGGGAAAGAAGAGGAAGTCATCCTGCATTTGAAAAGCTCCATGGAGCGTCAGCATTATGTATCTCCTGCAGCTACAACTGACTGCAGACATCGGGCTCCTGGCCCTTCAGCTTTTCCTGAATGAGGACTTGTACAGTGACTCACTAAGGGAGATTTCAAGCCTTCAGTTTCTTACTGGTGCTGATCCCTGTCCATTTGCAGCTTCCAGCATTCTTGTTGAGTAGATTTTGGATCCTCCGCCTCTCCAGTGGCCAGCCAGCCATGTAGAGTTTCCCACCTTTGATCTCATGAGTCTACCTCATAAATCCCCTAGTCTTGCATAAATGAGAACCTATGTCACCACAATCTGTTCCAGGTGTTGCACCTGGAGCTACAGGATCCAATGCTTATCCTGTAGAGTTTTAGATTTGCCTCTGTCAAATTCTCTTCTTTCTATTACTTCATTTTGGAATGATGATGTTTACCTTGTGCTATTAAATATTGAAAGTCTTTAATTTTCTTTTTGTTTTTACAGAGTTTACAGCTAAGCATTTGCCTTGAGTCTTAGAGGAGACTCTGGGTTTGGACTTCCCAGCAGTGCTAGAGCTGTTAAGACTTTGGTGACTTTTAGAGGTGGACTAAGTGCACTTTGCATAATTAGATGGACATGACCATTTTAAGAGCCACAAGCAGAATATTTCGACTTAAATAAAAAGTGTCTCCCAAGATTCTCACATGTTCAGAGATGGAGCTTTCAGAAGGTGACTGTATCATGGAGGCATCACTTTAATAAGTGGATCGATCCATTAATGAGCTCAGTAGCTGGATGTCCTGTTAGGAGGTGGGGCCTATTTGGAAAAGGTGGGTCAGGGGGATGAGCCTTTGGTGGGTAATTTCCCACCCTGCTCCCTTCCTTCTCTGCTTCCTGGCTGCCACAGGTTGAACAGCATTCCTGTGCCAAGCCTTTCCATCATGCCAATCATGGACTGATTCCTCTGAGACTGTGACCAAAATAAACTTCCTCCTTCAGGTTTTGGGTGTTGTTTTGTTCTAATGATAGGAAAGTTACAGACTAATTGAATTCACCCAGAGATCAGCCTAGAGCTCTAGAACCTGACACATCAAATCCTTCTTGAAAAAAATCCAGTAGATGATCTGCTTTGGGCCCAGCTATAGGGCCAAGTGGGCCCCTGTTCTAGGACTCCAGAGATTGGGAGCCTTCTTAGAACCCCTATTAGACACAGACCATCTTACTGTCCATTTTTGCTGAGAATTTGAGGCCAAAGAAACAGAAGCATCTGAGAGTTCAAATTAGCTGAGGTAGAGATGACTCTGAATAACATTTCAGTGATCAAAAGGAAGAAATAAAATTTCCCTTTTTTTAATAGCTATGGGAAATTTGCATCAGGATAAATGGCACTTCCCTTCATTTTAAAATATCACCATGAAGATTTACAGAAAAGCCTTGCTTCACCTCATGGTAGGAAGTGAGAAAGTTTGAGGTCTTGATTGGCACACACTGTGGATGTATAATCCTGCACATAGCTCTGACTCCAGAGGTGCCTTCCACCAGGGTATGACAAAAGGGGGCCACAGAAGACAGTTGTTCTGACTTTCTATATTAGTGTCTGGGAGAGTGAAATAGAGTTTCTCATAACTGTTACTTCAGGGTCCACAGAGTGTAAGCATTAAGTGCCAACTACATGCAGCCAAAGCTCATGTTTCATTCACAGGAAGTCCAAAGTGAGCCATTGTGAAAAGCGATGGAGGTTGTGCCCTCTCCAAAGTTCAGATCATCTTTAACATCTAACTCTTGACCATGAGGAGCATCCAGCCAGATGATAGGGAGGAAGACAGGGGTATGTGGGAGGGAGATTTACAAATCAGGTTCAGAAAGTGGTGTGCATACCATACCCTCATTTCATTGGTGAAACTTAGTCACATGATCAATCTAACTGCAAGCGAAGCTGGGAAATGGCATTACCTCCACACGGATTGCCAAAAATGAGTGATTACCTTGTAGCATCATATAGTACAAATAGATAACTTCACATGCAGACAAGGAAACTCAGTAGTATTCTGTTGATAATGAAGATTTGGTAGACTATATATAAAATCACTTTCCACATAAATCAAAGAGCAAATAGACTCAGAGATACTGGTTTATCTTTTATTCCTAGCACAGACCCTGTAAAAAGCTAATAGCCACAAAAGAAAAATAAGCCATTGTCATTCCCCATCAGGAGTTTCTCTTCAAATCAAGATTGATGTATTTACTAAAAGGTTTCTGGATATCCCAGTGCCTATTTATTTCTATGTTGACTTTCCAATGTTGTCTACAAGCATATTTATGTATCTGTCCAGAGTACAAGAGTAAAACAATTGAAATGTAGAAAAAATATTCACTTGGTAATTTCTATAGTGTCAGCAGAAATGAAGGGATATTCATGGGCTGCTCTTGTTAGAAAGTCTGCTAAAGTGAAGTAAGTAGGCTTCAGACAACAGGAAGCAGAGGCAGTTTGGTGGTAGAAACTGGGGGACTCCATGAGCCCAGCATGTATGAGCCTGGCCAGAGAGATAGGGGCAATCAGGGTCCTTAGAAACAGCTTCACAGGCAAAGCAAGATCTAATCTGAAGGGCCCAGCCTGAGAAGCTCTGAGGACGCAGCTAGAAAAAATGGAGAAACCAATGTGCCTGTGCCCGTGGGAAGAGCTGACATGGTGCTGGTGTCAGCCAGAGGAGCGGCTTCCTGAGACGTGGTATCCAGGGTGCCTGCAGGGTGAGCAAAGGCCACAGGAACTCGGCTCTATATGCCTTTCAGACAACAGGGAGCTCCAGCAGATTCTTGGGATTCAGTGGCAGAGGTAGAAAAGATCATAGTTGTTTTTAGAAAGGGCAGTAGAGGCAGAAATCTTCCAACAAATTTTCTGTTGGTCACTAAAAACAGGAGAACAACACCTTGAATGCTAGGAGGAACAGTCCCAGCTGTCATGGGCTCACCAAAGCTCTCAGACAGCCCTCTCCTCCAAATCAAAAGATGCTTTTCCCGGAGGAGATCCAGGCAGAGCTCAGCAACCTCCCTGTAGCGTTCGAAGCCATACTTCTTTCAGGAGCGGCCAGGTATGAGCCTTCGTGGCTGGGGAGGAAGTCTGCAGGTTCAGGCCCAATCCACATCCCCAGCCACCTGAGCCCCGCCACCCACCCCACACCCCACAGGAGGTCTGGCCCAGCTGCTCCATGTGCAGGAAGCACTGTGTCCCCAGGAGCTTTGCATGTCAAGGGACACTATTTCCGCATTATGAAGGCTGTGTTTGCCCAAGGCCCCAGGGAACTGATGAGGTAATAATATGGGGACCCCCGTGGCCCGGGCCAAACTGGAGCCTACAGATGGCAGCACTGACGTGTCCTGTTTGTCCTCCAGAATAGTTCACAAGAAAGCTGGTCCCGCCCCTGCCTGGCCCAAGGTGGCTTCAACCCAGGGCATGACAGTGAGCCCCAGGTACCCAGGGTGGTCCTTTTCCATCCGGGCTTCAGCACAGGGCAAAGCTCATCTCTAACCAAGGTGACAGGAAGAAGCATCTCTGCCCTTTACATCAGGTGTGGAAATACAAGATCAATAGTGAGAGAGAAGCCAGGTGCCTCCGCAGGTCCCTGACACCAGGACCTCAGAGTGGCCTTGCTCCTGACATGGATGGTGACCAGTGGCCAGAGAGGTGCCAGCGGAGGGGTCAATATTCCTGCCTGTCCCTCACTAACTACAGATGCTATAACTCTCTATAGTCCTCAGTCCTGTTGTGCAGACATGTGTCATGACACTGGACAGGAGGATCGTGTTCGTTTCTACTTTCCACACTGGTTTTGCCACCCCAGGCCCCTTGGATCATTTCCTAAATAAAGGAATTAATGTTGTCCTTCACCGAGGGCTACACTACACTTCCAAAAGAATAAGACAGGGCTGAAGATTTAGCTCAGTGGTTCGGACATCTGCCTAGCAAGCACAAGGTCCCTGGTTCGATCCCAGGTAACCACATACAATAATACCGGGCGTGGTGATTCACGCCCACCAGGAATCAGTACCACATACCACAGTGTCGGGCGTAGTGGCTCACACGTGTAATCCCAGCACTCAGGAGGCAGAAGTTTGAGAACTGCTGAGTTCAAGGCTTACCTAGGCTATATAGTGAGCACTGGGACAGCATGAACTACAAAGCAAGACCCTGTCTCAAAACAACAATAAAAAAAAAATAAGTAAGACAGAGTGGGATTTTATAAGGGACCTTTAGCTGACACTGTGGTGACAGTCCATGGAGTAACCATCTCTCTTGTTCCTTCGTTCTAGCTTCATAGGGCCCTTCTAAGAGGTGCTATACTTCTAGCAGGCACTCAACAAACAATGGTTGATTCATCTCATGCGTCCAGGCAGACAGGGGCTTTGGGCAGATAGCAGGAAGAGGTCCCTAGTGCTGTCCTCTCTGCAGCCCTGGTTTCGCAGCTGGAGGCATCCAGTGTAGGGACCTGACATGTATCTCTGTACCATGTCTACAATGCTTGGCCTTCCAGACGTCTTCTTCTGAGTAACCCATGATTAGTTTTGCCATCTGTCTTTCTGGCTAAGCATATTTAAAACTGAGAAAATCATTTTTCTGGAAAATTCTGGAGGAATCTGGTATTATTGGAGGCCCAGATGGCTATCTTATTTCTGACTGTGCTGGGTGGTTAGGATAGAAAGGGGGTGTGGCCCTGAGTCCGAGAGGCTGCCGTGGAAGCAAGGTGTTAGAGCTGAGCAGACCAGGGAGGGGACTCACGTCTGGCTGCTTGATCAGGCAGGGATGGTCTAGCCTCGGGCCCACAGCCACAGCAGTGAGCAGGAGGTGGGGAGGCAGCCGTCTCCAAATGGGCGGGATACACAATGTGACGGTAAGTGAGTGTTTAAATCTCAAAATTTATTGGGCTGGGGATTTAGCTCAGTGGTTCTGACATCTGCCCTACAAACTCAAGGTCCTGAGTTTGGGCCCTGGTAACCACAATGCCTGGTGTTGTGGCTCATGCCTGTAATTCTTGTACTTGGGAAGTCAAGGCAGGAGGATTACTGTGAGTCTTTTTTTTTTTTGAGACAGGGTCTCTCTTTGTAGTTCAGTCGGGCCCTCAGCTCACTATGTAGCCCAGACGAACCTCAAACTCAGCAATCCTCCTGCCTCTACCTCCAGAGTGCTGGGATTACAGGCATGAGCCACCACACCCAGCACTGTGGTATGTGGTACTGATTGCTGGTGGGTGAGAGTCACTATGCTGTATTGTTGTATGTGGTTACCGGGGGATCGAACCAGGGACCTTGCACTTGCTAAGCAGGTGCCGGAACCACTGAGCTAAAACTCTGGCCCAGGACTGCTGTGAGTTTTATGGGCCACATAGTGAGCTCAGGGCCAGTTTGGACTACAAACCAAGACCCTGTCTCAAAAGAAAAAAAAAATGTATTACAGTGAAAGACACATTGCCATGAAGGCCCCTCAGAATACCCCCTTGACTCCAACACACTCCTCCCATGGTTCCTGCCACCTCCTGGAGCAGCTCTAGACTCCTCTTTCCTATGTGTCTTCATGAGATGTGGTCAGAAGTTCATGAATGCTGCACCTGCGTGCCATCCAGAAAGGCAGGCTCGTTATACACAGTGGTTATACTGTGTCTTCATCCACTGTTTCATAGGATCTAGCAACTGTGTGACTTCTGTCTGTTTCCCAAACTCAAAACGACCCCGAAGGGTAAAGTTTTGAATTCATTCAGGACCCTGGGGCAGCCAGGACAGTGCAACTAAAGACACTCAGGAAACAGGACTCCAGAGCTGCTACAGAAAGTGGCAAGGACGATGGGACAGAGTGCTCACAGCGGGGCACATTGTGAGGGGGTTCTGGGCAGCGTGCCTTTACTGTAATGAAATTTTTAAATTTAAACAGCCACCCTCCTGTGGATCACACCTTGTATTCTCAAGGTCCAGCGGCTATTGCCATGAGGAATGTCGTCCGGAAGGAGGACGAGGTGCTAGGGGATGGCTACAGCCCTAGCAGACAGGAAGGGCAAGCTGCTCGCCATCTTATGTAAGGCACCTTCTGAAATGTTTCAGATTGCGATGAGATTTCTCCCAAATCTCTTCACACTATGTGACACTGATACTGTCTCAGAGCTTTCCCTGTATGTCAGATATTTCAGTGTTGAGATCTAGAGATGCAAGTCACAAGTCCTTTGGAGTTTCACACACCTCCCCAGGACACTGTGCAGTTCTGAGGACTTCGGGGTGGCCTTCCTCCACGCTACACAGTTCTCTGGGCATCCTGTGTGCACACGGGCACCAGTGTCTCTGGTGTGGATGTTCTGACCACATTGATGAGGTTATAATGTGACAATGGACGGGACATTGCACTTTGCCAGAGCAACATCCACTGGGGTTGGGGCTGAGCATGTGACAGCTGTGCCCTGGTCCTTCCCACCCCCAAATGATGCATTTTGTGGTGTCTTCTGCTGCACTTAGCAACTTTTTTTTTTTTGTATTCACTGTGCATTCACTGCTGTTGTCTCCACAAGAGACAAGCTCTTGCTGATCGCTCTACTTCACAGCCCCTGCAGGGAGCCCTTCTCTTCCCTCCGCTCCTGGGCCCCCAGGAGAAGGAAATCTTTTGCGAGGTCACAGGCTTCATATCTGTATCTTTTAGAAGCACTGGAAATAGAGAACCCATCTTGAACTCTGTGACATTTTGAAACACATTTAGATTTGACGAATCTACTCAACAGAAAGTCTGCTTTCGCTTGAAACAGTAGTTCATCAGCTTTTTCTTATCAACATGAGTTTTTCTGTTTCACTCTTCAGCACCTGTCATACTGAAATTGTTAACAACCAAACACTTGTGCTGACAACACAGGGAATGACTTGTACTCCCCTAAATAATGGTCCCTAAGTGTGATGAAGTCCAATTCAGGGGGGTCAGCAGTCTGGCTCTGCTGACCACCACTCCTTGACATGAATTTGAGGCCCTGAGAAATAACTTTGCCTATACCCAGATATCATCTGTCCCAAAGACACCCCACATTCGTATTAGCTAATACAACTGAAATGTTGGAGTAATTTAGACATGGGCAGTATACAATATGTGCCAATAACCCAGAGAAAGGGGCCTGACTCTCCATCTCTCCAAAGCAATGTCTGGCCCTGGAGCAGAGCTCCCTACAGGAAGATGGAGGAGGGCTGGTGAGTCCTCTGCATGCCCTTACGCTGTGTCGCTGTGGACATTGCACAGAGGCACCTGGAAAGGAAGCAGGAGGGAGTTTGCATAGGGTAAACCCCAGCTGACAGCACAGGTAATCAAACAGGAAGAGGTGAAGGGCTCATCCGACTTCTCACCATCCATCAGCCTGGCCAGGAAGTTCAGCTGGCCAGGGAGCGTCTGCCGGAGACCCACAGTGGCCTCAGGCACCCGAGAGAGGGTGGCCACGTGCTGAAGCACAGAAGGAAAGGGGCAAACCACCCACCACTCCAAGTCCGAGGTGACAGGAGGCACCAGGGACAGCTGAGGGCAGGTGGGGCTCTTCAGAGATGGGGTCCCCAGATCCGGTAGGGCAGTGGTATCCTGGGGTAACCCCATACTTCCTATAAGTATACTGAAGGATCAGTCACCACATTCATGAATTTGTGTGTGAAGTGTGCCTGAGGTGGTATCTATAAGTGCACGCGTGTGTATGTGTGTGTGTGTAAATGGAGAAGGGGGTGTGTAGGAGAGGATGTATGTGTGCAGGAAGGTACTTACATCTGTGTGTGTGTGAGGATATGTATACACATGTGATTGTTCATGTGACAGTGCAAGTCTATGAGGTGAGAGGTTTGTGCCAGTAGTGGTAAGCATGCTGAGTGTGTGGATCTTGGTGTACACTGACAGAAGTGCTGGGATGTTTGTGTAGGCCTATGTACATGAAATATGTTCCCATTTATCTTTTTTAGATGTTTGTGCAAATATGTATATACATATAAAGCATGTGAATTTGTACATATATCTGTATGGGTCTTGTGTGGATTTACGTACATTTGTGCAGATATATATATGATTGTGTGCAAATGAGTGAGTAGCTGTGTGTGTGTGTGTATAAATGTGCACATGAGTGTCTAACATGCACCATGTGTAGCTGTGTGTGTGAGTGAGCATTAAGTGTGGGTGGATGTGAACATATGTGTGTGTGTGTGAGTGTGAACATGTGTTTGCCTGGTCCCCTCTCCCAGCTCTTAACGCTGACCAGATGTGCACGCTCTTTCGCTGCCTCAGTGACCATGTGCACCATTCATCACAGGCACACGTGACACCCTTTGTCCCCTTTCTTTCCCTGAAAGTGGCTCTTGGAGCGTGACAGCATCTGTTTGGAGAGCAGTCCCCGCTGAAAGTGAGCCATGTTTGTCCCTGTGAGCGACTGGTCTGGACAAGGTGTCTGGGCCCGGGCTCTAAAATAGCCAGGCACATTCTCCTCTGCCCACGGACACAGTGCTGGCCTTATGGCCTTTTGGATCCCTTCTCCTATAAACAGTACCAACAGCCATGAGCCGAGCAACCCGACCAACCCGCACGGCCGGCAGCTGTGTCCCACATCGGCCAGAGGTGGTGGCCGCCTGGTTTTCTGTCACTGAGGATGTGAGCAGCAAATTCTTTCCAGCACTCACCAAGGAGAAAGGCTGCCTCAAGGCTGTCGTATCCCTCATGCTGCAGGCTGGGCCACCTTGTTCCGCCATTTCTGGGCCTGCAGGACTCTCCTGAAACACTAAATGGGTGTTTGTGCTCAGCTTACTGCATCTGACATCAGAAATGTCTTCAAGTGTGTAAAACTCCTTCGCCCTAAAAAGACAAAGGTACAGTTCACTAGAGGAAATACAAGCCCTTCTCTCCTGCAGACGGCATCCCATGCCAGATGTCCCCCAGCTGTGCACCAGGCCTGACGTCTTGCCTGCTTGCAGTGATGCTGGGGTCCTGCTTCCCCCTTTGCCCCGGGGCCCATGGTGAGACTTGCCAGAAAAAGTCCCAGTGGGAGTAATAAAAATGCCCAGTTTTGGCTCCCCAGTTCCAAACCACGCTGTGAAAGAATCTGGAAGGTGAACAGCAGCAGTGGGGTCCTGGCATGGCCAAGCCTGACTGGCACCACCGCCGCCTCTTGGCAGGGGCAGTCGTTCCAACTCTGAGGAAGCATGTTTCTGTCAGAGCAAAGCACATTAAAATGCGGCAAAACTCGGAGTGTTAACACTCTCTGCTCCAGAACCCAACCTGCGGGGAAGCAGCGCCCCATGAGAGGAGAAGCCTACTCTATCCCCCACTCACTTCCACTCATCTGCCTCGTCCTCCCAAAGGAAGCCTGGGGTGCTGCTGCCCCATGTGACCCTGTCCCTCCTGTGTCCCCTCCCACCCACCCAGCAAGGACCTCAGGAAAGGCGCTGACCACCTATCCCTCTGAGCCTGAGGCCTGGTGAGGTGTTGCTGCTGCTGCTGCTGCTGCTGCTGCTGCTGCTGCTGCTGCTGCTGCTGCTGCTGCTGCTGCTGCTGCTGCTGCTGCTGCTGCTGCTGCTGCTGCTGCTGCTGCTGCTGCTGCTGCTAATAGATGAGTTGATGTAAAGCGGCAGGTGAGGCCCCATTCCACACGCACAGCACTAGAGCCTTGTGTATGCAGCTCTGCACCAGGAACTGTTGAGGGAGCTGTGGCTCAGCACATCTGGAAGTGCTGAGGAGGGGGCACACGGCAAGGGGACCACAGGTGGCCTCCTGGGAGACCTGGTGTGAGACACGCAAGCGAGGTGGCTCCAGCTGATGCTGGCCAAACTGATGCTTCCATCTGAGGCCCTAACCAGTCTAGCAGAGCCAAGCTGGCCCCTCTGCCCATGTGTCTCTGCCTGGCTCTGGGAACTTGGTGTTGATTGTTATGGAAAGCCACTGCACTGTGGTGCAGGCAATGTGTATGACATGCTGCAAAAGAGGCACTGCAGTCAGGTGCTGTGGGCCTGGGGTCAGACAGCTCCTCCCAGAAGCATGTCACACATGTGCTGTGCTCAGGACCTGCTCAAGTCAGAGGTGCGGGGAGGCAGTGGGAACAGTTCATAAGGAGAAATTCTAAGTTCCCTCATGTGCATCACAAATTGCTGCTCCCGAAGACTCTGATCACATCTGTCCAGGAAAAACAACCCACAGGAAGAGAAAGGAGAGGGGCCTCATGAGGTCAGGATTGAGAATCCCTGTGAGAAGCAGAATGATGGCAGCCATGCAGGACCTGACACTTGAGGCCTAGGCTCCTCATGGTTCACCTGACAGCCAAGAGAACCGAGGCAGCGACCACTGTGCAATGATCCTCAGCCCACAGTAGCTTCCTTACCCTCTGTGATATTGTCCATACCTCCTCCCAGAGTTCCTTGGCCAGGCTGAAGCACTCAGGGCTCAGTGAAGTCCTCCTGCCACTCTTCCCTGTTCGTCGATGTAACCGCCCAGATAACTCCTTGCAAGAGAAACCTGCTCCTGAGATCTCCAGACACAGATACTGTCTTCTAGTTTCACTGCACAGCCTGCTTTGAGAGCCATCCTATGGCTTGCTGTGGGTATATGATATGGGCATAGAGAACACAATGCTTCAGGAGCATATCTGCCTCTGAAAATTTGGTATTTTTCCAAAAACATCTCTATGTTCACATTCCCTACTTTTTTTCTCCAGATATTTATTGGTACATTTTATATACAACTCACAATCACAGACAACATTGGGGAATTTGTACCAGTATATGACACAAGTTAATTCTCATTTTTACCCACATCCCTACCCACCCACAATCCCCCACCCTTTATATACATGCTCTTTCATTTTCTTTCCGAATCACATTCCCTACTTTTAGTTAGAAAAATGTGACTGTAAAGGTCTTTGCTCAATTATATTTCCTTGGCCAAATGTCTGTATGGAATAAGTGGCTTCCTTAATAGCTGTCTCCCAATGAATTTATAGTCTTTGAAACAGTAAAACTCTGAGATCTGGTCAGACAGAGATGAGACTGAGTATACAGTCTTGTGGGCCGAGATCTCTGCCAGCTTTCACCTCAAGCCTGGGTGACATCCAGCCTCAGAGACAAGAGGGAATTCTGGGTCTAAGTTTCTAGCAACAAAGGAAAGCTCTCTCAAAACAGTTAAATTTCATGATGCTATGTCCTCCTGACATGTTTCACACATCCAGGATGCACTGCTCTCTGGTCCCTCTGCTCCAGGGGAGTAAGTGTTTGTGTGCAAGTGCCCTTGATTTGTACCTTTGTCTCCTCTTTTCCCCTTGAGATCTGTCATTCCCATCTCCCTCTCTGCTTATCCTGGTCTAACCATGGCAGATGGAAAAAAATAACTGAATGAAATTACAAGACTGAGGTCTCATTAAATAAAAGATATTAACAGAAAGAATTTTTAAAGATACAAACTCTGAAGTTGACAACTAATTGAAATGAAAAATTCGTTATAAGGGCACCATAACAACTTTAAGATAGGAGAAGAAAAGTATCAGCAAATTTGAAAAATATATACATTGAGATCTTTCAGTTGAAGGAAGAGAAAGAAAGGGAACGAGGAAAAATGAGTACAGCTCCCAGTCTGTGGGACGAAGTAGGGTGAAACAACATGCTCATAATGGATGCCACAAGGTGGGGAAAGAGCAGAAGTTCCAAAAGGGGAAGTAGTAAAAGTGGGAAAAATAATGCCTCAAACTTCCATGATGAAAAGTGTTGATCTGAATCATCAGGAAGACTAGGGAACACCAAATCTGATCATCCCAGGGAGAATCATATCTGCACACATCATAATCAAACTGCTCAAATCCACAAAGACAGACCTTTGAAAGAAGGATAAGAGAAGATGCTTGTCACATAAAAGGGATTCCCGTGACGCTACCCACAGATGTCTCATAGGAAACTAGCCGCCGGAAGGCAGTGTGATGTCAGACTCCCAGAAGTGAAACAAAGACTCTTCCAAGCAAAAACTCTGTATTAAACAAAACTCTGTCAGAACTGAAGGATAAATTAAGACAATCTTAAAAAAAAAGACAATCTTAGAAAAACAAAAATTCATTTCTTTCTAATCTTATAGGAAATACTAAAGGAAGTTTAGGTGAGCTATAAAAGGACACCAGCTGGTAACTTAAATTCATATGAATTTTCAAAGAGTATCAAAAGACATATTTTCATATTTGAATCCAAAAGACAATACAAATATCTTTCATTTTAACACCTTTTTCTGCTATATTATTCAGATGGCAAGTACATTAAGTAATCATAATAAATGTGTAGTAGAGGGATATAGGCCATGCTTAAGTGTGGGAGCTGTACGATGTTAATAGCATCATGAATAGGAATGGAATGGAGGCATAAGGGGCAAAGGTTTTGTACATTATTAAAATTAAATATGTATTTACTTGGGCAACACTCATAATCCTCACAGCAATCACTGAAAATAACTTTAGAGAATATAGGAAAAGAAATGACAAGAAAAGTAAAACGGTGCATTAGAACTGCTTATTTAACATAAAATATGGCAGAAAAGAGAAATAATAAAGACACAAGACATAAAAAATAAAGAGCAAAGTGTCAGGCATAAATCCTAGTATACACAGTATAGTACTAGGAATGAGCGGATTAGTTCAATCAAAAAGTAGAGAATACAGTTGTGGATTAAAAAGAGGTCTAATACTTTGTAAAGGAGATAAACTACAGACTCAAAGACAGAAGTACAGTGAAAAGATGGGAAATGTCATAATAAGGAAAAGAGCTACAGTGGCTGTCACCAAGTGAAATAGATTCAACACCAAAGTTATTAGTAGGGATACATAAAACATTGTATTATGAGAAAAGAATCAATTACTTAAACAGATCTAAGAATTAAAAACATAGATTCACCTAACACAAAACCTCCAACTGAAAAAACTGCAAAAAAATAGGTAATTCAAAAATGACATCTGAAAATTTCTAAAGACTATTTGAATAACATCTATAACTAGACAATATTGAAATGAAACTAAACATCTTGGACAACACTATAACCATCTAGAATTAACATAGAACACTCCATCCAGCAACAGCAGAGTATACATCCTTCACAAATTCTTGGAATATTCTCCAAGATGGATCCCAATATGAACCCATAGCATAAGTTTCTAAAAATTTAAAAGAATTTAATTCATACAAAATGTATTTTATGACCACAAAGAACAATGATAGAATTTATTGATAAAAGAGTCACAAGTCAATTACTTCCAATGACAAATAAGACAAAAAAATAAAGATTTATGAGGGAGATTAGCAGATATTTTCAGATGAATAAAACAAAAAACATACTAAAACTCTTGTAATGATGACTAAAAAACATTTCTTAATGACAAATTTATGACTGTAAAAACTTACATAGAAAAAGAAGAAATATCTTAATAATAGCCTATAGTAATACCTCAGCTCACAAATGATTCTGTTTGCAAACTATTCATTTCATAAACAAAATCTGGCAAATTTTGCTTTCATTCACAAACTCTAACAGGTGACAAACATCATCATGGCCATCTTCCTTGCACAAATGCAGTCATGTTCTCCAAAATTATAAAACAAATGAAATTTGTATATAGAGGTACCACTGTATTTTATGAATATAAAAAACTAGAGGAAACTAAACTCAAAGCAAGTACAGGGAGAGAAATACTAAAGCAAAAATAAATGAAATAGTAAATCTACAGAAAAATTCAGTTTAAAAAAATCACTGAAGGATGATTCTTTGATCAGATCATTAAAATTGACAAACTTAGCTAGACTAACCAAGAAGAAAGAGAAGACTAAAATTACTAAAATCAGCAATAAAAGAAAGGACATTATAGCTAACTTTTCTGCTACATCCTTATAGGGGCATGCTATGAATAATTGTATGCTAACCTTTCAGATAACCTGTCTAAAATGAATGATTTCCTAGAGATACAAAATACTAGGAATGTCTGAAGAAATGGAAATCTGACTAGACCTGCAAAATCTAAAGAGGTTGGATTAACAACAACAACAAAAAAAAGATTTATAAAAAAGATACCAACATCAGGGCTGGAGATTTAGCTCAGTGGTTCCAGCACCTGCCTTGCAAGCAAAAGGCCCTGAGTTCGATCAGGGTAACCACATACAATGCTGGCCATGGTGACTCACACCCACCAGCCATCAATATCACATACCACAGTGCCAGGTGTGATGGCTCACACCTGTAATCCCAACACTCGGGAGGCAGAGGCAGGAGGACTGCTGAGCTCCAGGCTTGCCTGGGCTACATAGTGAGCTGAGGGCCAGCCTGAACTACAAGGCGAGACCCTGTTCTCAAAAAAAAGATACCAACATCAGATTCCTTTCAGCTGGCAATTTCTACCAAATCTCTACAGAAGCATTAGCAATTCTTCAGAAAGTCCTCCAAAAAAATATGAAAGGAAGAAATCCTTTATTACACAATCTATGGAGTAATTACAACTCTGATTGCAAGGTCAAAAAAAGATATCACAAAAAAATTACAGCTCAGGTTTATTAATATAAATGAGAAACTCAACAAAATATTAGCAAAGCAAAACCAATACAGAAAAAGCAAATTGCACATTATAACTAACTTGGATTTACCCCAGGAATATAAAAATGCCTCTATATATGCAACATAGTAATGGGATAAATACTAAAAGCTTATTGGCTTTCCTCAGGGAGAGCCTGAGGACCACGTGATGAAGTGTGGGCCCTCCCGTGAATCAGGCCAGAGTCCCAGTTTCCACCACATTCCAGAAGGTCTTCTACCACCTGCGCCCCAAGCTCTTTTCCTATCATAGCTACCTCCACCCTCTCAGCCTACTGGTCTCCTTGTCAGTCCCTGAGAAGGACTTCTGTGTGGTCTCCTTCCTCTGCCTGGGACACCTTCTACCCTGATAGTCACACTATGCAGGCCTGTTATATGTCACCAACTCAGAGAGAACTTCCTATTCTACAAATGCTTCCCGCACCTTTAGCCTGCTTTATTCCCTCTCTTAGAGCTGAGACCACAGCCTTGCTGGGTTCCTTTCCTCCCTCCATGGCTTCACTCCCTCTGAAAGCCCCTCTTCTGAGTGCCTTCCCCAGAGAGCCCTGGAGAGCAGTTTCCCAAGTATGTCTGAGGGGCAGCAGACAGCACCTGTCAAGACTAAGTGTTCACAAACTGCCCAGTGAACTGCTCAGAAGCAGTAAGCAAACACGTAAAAACAACCTGCCTGCAACAGTCACTTTCGTCACTGTGTGATCTTTGGTTTTCAGTGCCAAATGTCTGGTTCCGGGGATGTGTTCAGGCCTCCGTGAATCTGTTTACCTAACTAAATGTATGAAGGGACCGTATCAGGGCCGGGGAGGTCACGTGAGCTACTGCAAACAGTCAACAGATGCATGCTATTTATTTTGTTTTTTAGTCTTTTCATATGTTTTCATAAACCACACAATCATTTTGCTTATAGGCCATCCTGACTTGGTCTTCACTGGGCCATGTTTCCTGAGAAAGTGACAACACTGTCTGAGTAGTGAGGCCACCGATCTGAGCAGGTAGCTGCCCTCCGTCTCACCCAAGACAGCAGCCTCATCCCCAGACTCTGCACTATGCTCTGCCTCCAAGGTTACTGACAGCTGGTGAGTCTCTCTGGTGATGCAATTGGTCCTTAAAACTTCACACCTGGTCATATTTAAAACAGCCTCTGCTTTTTCCTTTCTTCCTCTCTGTTAAAAACCCTAAGAATAATATCTGGAAAAACACAATCTACCTGTGCAAAGACTCAGGATATGAGACAGTTAACTGAATGGAAACTTCTAGAAGGAAATTTCTTTGGTGAAAGAGTTGATCTTCAGTCAACAGGTTTTGCAGTCAGAATTTTAGATCCAGGTGTAAATCAGTCCCTCCCCCACACTAACAACTACTCGGTCACAGGTGTTCATGGAACACAGTGGTTCCTGCAGGCTCATGACACATTCTGGTCTGGGCAGCCTTGGTGCTGGAAAGATGGTCTTTTAATCTGGTTAGCACCAGGCTCAATCCTCATGTTTCCTCTGCCATACATCCTAGTTTTATTTATGTGTGTACACACACACATACACACACACACACACATTTTTGGTACGGCTAGAACTGAACTCAAGCTTCACACATGCTAGATTACTACTCTACCCCCAGACCTATGAATTGCATCAACATGCGAGTAGGTGCTTCCTAGCTTCTTAAAATGGGACACGGCTCCAGTTCTGCTTCTTCTCTAGGAATGAACAATAATGTTGCATAAAAGTGGAGATGGTTACAAATATCACTCAACCCTTTGGATCATTGTGAGGTGAAATCCCAACACTCCAAGGCAACCTGGAATTATTGAACAACTCACGGAAACTGTAGCCAAGAGACTTGCATGGACTCCCCGGGAGTTTTCCTTACAACAGGACTAGGGTTTCCATGGCAACTCAACTCCACATTCAGGGTGCAGTAATTAAATTTCTTTCTTTTTTTTTTTTTTTTTTTTTTTGCTTTTTGAGACAGGGTCTCGCTTTGTAGTTCAGCCTGGCCCTGATCTCACTATGGTGCCCAGGCAAGCCGCCGCGAACTCAGCAATCTTCCTGTCTCTGCCTCCTGAGTGCTGGGATTACAGGCGTGAGCCACCACGTCCGGAATTGTGGTATGCAGTGTTGATTGTTGGTGGGCTTGAGTCTCCATGCCCAGCATTATATGTGGTTATCGGGGATCGAACTCAGGTCCTTGCGCTTGCGAGGCAAGCGCCGAACCCACTGAGCTAACACTCGGGCCCGTAATTTAAATTCTTTGACATATTTGCACATGTGCACACACGTGTGCACACACACATACAGGTGCATAGGATGAACGCACATCTCCTACGTTAGGGAGCACAAAATTCCCAGCAGAGCTGCCTCCATGCTCCAGTGCCTGGCGACATCCAAATGAGCACCAGGACAGCCCACGCAGCCAGCAAGTGATACCACTTCCCCATTTTTGGCCCAATCACAAGATTGGGATGAGTGGCCAGTTTAGGTTAGTCATTCAGACAACAGGTGTTTTTGTTATTGGGGTTTTTTTTTTTTTTTTGAGACAGGGTCTTGCTTTGTAGTTCAGGCTGGCCCTGAGCTCACTATGTAGCCTAGGCAAGCCTTGAACTCAGCAATCCTCCTGCCTCTGCTTCCCGAGTGCTGGGATTACACGTGTGAGCCACCACGCCCAACACTGTGGTATGTGGTACTGATTGCTGGTGCGTGTGGGTCACCACGCCCAGTACTGTTGTATGTGGTTACCAGCAATCAAACCAGGGACCTTGCGCTTGCTAGACAGGTGCCTGAACCACTGAGCTAAATTTCTGGCCCAGACAACAGGTTTAATCATACATGCTGTGTTAGACTTCTTAACACAAAATGACGGAGATAATTTATCCATGGGGAAAGACAAAAACTTAAATTGACATTGTAACACTTAGCCCAATCAGATTTGAAATTACTGCCTATTAATTATAAACTTATTAATGCTGGAAATCAAAGGCTTTGTATTACACACAGGCATGCATATATACGAAATGTATGTGGGGAGGAGGGATTGTATAGGAAGAAAAAGGAAGCATTTCCTGTCTCACACTACTGCTGGCCATGTTAGCATAACAATGCCTTTCGTGACACATATTATGAATGCGTAAGAAGTGGGAGCCTGTGGTGTTTACAAGCTCAGGAGACAGAAAACTCCATCCAGGTTAGAAGTGAAGCCATCAGGAG
Source organism: Thryonomys swinderianus (assembly GCA_004025085.1). Lineage (NCBI taxonomy): Eukaryota > Metazoa > Chordata > Mammalia > Rodentia > Thryonomyidae > Thryonomys > Thryonomys swinderianus. Next base: position 206,349 of record PVIC010000012.1, read on the forward strand.
TACAGGCCATGTAGACCCAGAGGTTTCAGAAGGGCAGGATCTGGAAGAGGAGAGAGCTAAGGCCACCATCTCACCAGGACCCCAGGGCCCTGGTTCTTCACATCTCCCTCCTAAATAGGCGAAGAGAGAGCCCACACTGCACTAGTGATGGTGGGTCTCAGACAACCACCTTCCCACAGTCCCATCCCCTAATCCACACAGGGTTTTGTCCCATCAAAGTCTCTTTTCTCTGAGGTAAAGACCATTGCTCTAAAATGGCTCTCATGTGGACACACACAGAAAAGCCCTTGCTGCGAAACATGTGTGTGTGCAGGGCCGGCAGGGCCCTGAGGTGCGGCCAGGCATGACTCCAGATGTCGCTGTGCGTGAGGGAGAGGCTTCTACCCCGTTGGACTCCCTGGTCTCCTCCTCCTTTCTCAAGAGGACAAAGAGAGGTAGATTCTCCAAGGTGCAAGGAGAAACTTGCCTTAAAAAACACATGGAAAAACTGATCTCTTCACACTTCCTTGTTTCTGTTTAGCTCCAGGAAGCCTTGTCAGAAGAATTCCCTGGGCTGGTGTGATGCTGTCCGCCCACACCATAGCACTAAAGTAGACTGCCTGTCTTGTTTTCCAGACTACATTTATAAGAGGACTCCCTGATTACTTAGTAGGACAGAAAGACAGACTGACAGATTGGTTCTGATTATGGCAGGCAAAGAGTTTGAGATAATAAAAATCCCCTCAGCCTGCCCACCTGTTTCTGAGAGTCATTTACATGTGTGAACAACACTCTCTGCTTCTGCTTGATCCAGATCATTAAATCCCCTGAAAATGCTTATCATGAATTAAAAATAGCCATTAGATGGCGAATCTAATTATCGAAGATTCAGCTATGGAGTTCTTCCAATAGCTGAGCAAATACTGTCCAGTGTGACGGTGGTAGCTCCCCATCGTGCCTTCCCATACAGGCTAAGGCAGTGGCTCTAATTTCCCACACGAGGGGAGGTGTCAGCCTGCTGCAGGGGAATTCTCTGCTTAGATCTTCAGAGGAGGAGCACAGAAGTCCGAGATTTCCCGGGTGACTCTGCCTTCCTCCCCCTCACAGTGGTGTTGAACCCAATGCCTTGTGAGTTTGACCCCAGCACTGTAGCCCCGAGCCACCCTCCCACCTGGCAGGTATCTGAAGGTTTGCCTCCTTCTGCAGGAGTTTCGGGGCTCAGCGTCTGTTACTTTCTGCCTGTGCTTTCTTCAGAACACTGATAAAGGTCCCACTGTCATGGGGACAAGATGTGTTGAAACTCAGAGCTGCTCTGAGGAGGGGACACATCCATTATCCAGGTGCTGTCCTCCTAGGTTTCCCACAGGAAGGGTGACTGTGTACCCGGGAGTCCTAGGCTGGGGAACAAGGTGCAGAGACGCCTTGAGGACTCCAGGCAGCTCCCACCCTTGCTCTGACCTTTGTCGTGCTGCATACGTAACAAGGTCGAGGCACCCAAAGGCACAGCCACTGCACCTGTGGTTGTTGGATGGGATGCCCCTCGGTGCCAGGCCAGCTGTCCCCAGTGTTCTTTCCTTTACTGAGCAGAGCACTGTAACCACAACACAAGCTAAAGGCAGCCATGTCTGCCCTGGACATGGGCCAGGTTAGCCAGGGGTCTCTGGGAGAAGTGGCAACCTTTGGCGAGGCCAGGGCAGCCGTGCCACCTTCTACACAAAGTGCCATGCATGTCAACCTGTTGGCCTGGATGGCCAAAAGCACAAGAAGAGGGTTGCCCTACTCAGGAAGGGAGCAGTCTTGTCCTTTCTCTCCTCAGGTGCTCCGACAAGCCCTTGCCAGACACTGGGACCGCTGCAGTCTCTTTACTGTGTGCAGGTACAAATGCTAATGGCTCCAGAAACACTCTGAGACCCACAAAGCAATAATGTTTGGTCAACGATGTGGACATTCTTATCCCTATCAAGTGACACGGTCTCCCTGTTAGACAAGGATGTAAAACAGACACAAATTTTAACATGAAGTCTTGGGCTGGAGATTTAGCTCAGCAGTTCCAGTGCCTGCCTAGCAAATTCAAGGTCCTGAGTTCAATCCCCGGTAACCACATACCACAGTACAGGGTGTGGTGGCTCATGCCTGTAATCCCAACACTCAGAGGGCAGAGGCAGGAGAATTGCTGTGAGTTTGAGGCTTGCCTGGGCTACATAGTGGGCTCAGGGCCAGTCTCAACTACAAAGCGAGACCCTGTCTCAAAAAAAAAAAAAAACAAAGTCTTCATGTTTTCTATAGGTTTCATCAGTAATGGTTTTTCAGCTCACACACTATTACTAAGTGATATTCCAACTTAGATTTCCAGATATCCCGAAAGAGCTAAAATCAATTTCCCAGGCTCCCTCAGTATGGAACCCAGTTTTCATCTATGCAGTGTCACTCAGTCGAAGGCGTGACAGTGACCCTGTGACTGACCTCAGGAAAGACGCTGTGCACTGGGCTTGGGCAGCAAAGGCTCGGGTCTCCTCTTGCCACCCAGGGCCTGAGGGGTACCAACTTGGCCATGACCATCAGGCACTGAACACTACCACACACTGGTAGTGTCAACCAGGGCGGTGCTAGGAGAGACCTGGTCCTGAAAACCATTGCAGGTCCCATGCCAGCCCTCACCTGTCTAACCCTAAGTATTTTTTAAAAAAGAAACTGAAAACATGATTATGTAGGCAGCTGATTTGGGGCCCTCCTAGTCATGGTTTGCAGCCATTGCTAACAGATTTGCCTCTGCACACAAAATACAGTATTCGTTTTGTAGAAAATCAATAGAAATTTGTTTATAAAAGTGACACAGAAAATAAAATAATTGGTTTCTGTTGAATAATAAGTTTACACCTTGACACCTCATAGTTTGCCTTGTTTTTTGACAGCATGGGCGCTAAACCCACCCTACGCTGCTTCCGGCCAGGTGCCGGAGCCCTAAGAATCACTTGGAACTTAGCACCTGAGTGTCACTCTAGGAACACCGTGCCTCTCCCTGGGCAGTTTTAGAAATCTGCTGGGCCCACTCTCCACCAGGCTTGTGAGGAAACACAGAAGTTCAAAGGCTCCCTAAATTACTGCCCGTGTGTGAAACACCCCTGCTCGGAATAGTAGTTTTGTTACACAAAGCAACACGCACCCACAGGAACACAGATGAGTGGAAGACCATCGCAATGCAGCAGCAGTGGCATCACACTGTCACCCTGGCTGTGTTATTATGGGTGATGCTTAATGGAATCTTTTTTTTCCATGTGGTGCTATTTTCTAATTTTTATACAATCAGCTTGTGTTTCTTGTATCCTAGAAAACCTCTCTTGCTGATCCTCCCCCCCCCTTCTCCCCAGGATATATTCTGTGAAATTCAGATACTTGGTCATTTCCCCAAGGCTGAGCAGCCGCTGGGGGACAGGCCTGTCCCTACCACTTGTTGAAAGCCGGCTCCTCCTGTGCTCTGGTGGAAAAGTCCCATTACTCCCTGGCCAGCTGGCTCTCTTCACTACTGGGCAACTGTGCTTCCTGCTTTTAACCACATGGGCAGCTTGGGCTGGGAAGCCCTGGAGGTTGGAATCTGCAGGGAGAACCTGCCTAGGTCTGTGTGTGCAAATGTAAATAAATGGGAGCTGATGGCTGTGAGGGACAGAGTGGGAGGGAGGCATCCAGCTGCAGGATGGGGCTCCATGTGTGGGGAGGGTGATGGCTGCTGCTCCAGGATGACTTTGTGAACGGCTCCACACACCAACACTCCAGTGGACGCTGTCTGCTGCTGCACTGGCTTTGACCTCTCCTGTGATGAAGGCAGGGTGCTAACTAAACGCAAGATATTATCATAATAATACCTGCTGCCCAAGAATGTCTTCGGGATGTTGGGGCCCTTGGGCAGGGCCAATGGGCTTCTCTGTTGAGTGACACTAGATTAATACCAAAGTCACATTATCTGAATGAGGCCCTAGATGACCCCAGCCCTGCCCTGCTCCCAACAATCAGATGCAAATTCTCCAGGTGCTATAGCTGGGCCAAATGTGACCTGTGTGACAGTAGGGGTCACTCATCTACATCGTCCTGGAGCCCCGGATGGAGTGGATGTCGGAAGACGAAGTACTTCATCACCACCACCCTCACCCCAGCCCAACGGCCAAGACTACAGCAGCCTCCAGAGCTCCCTCCCCAACCTCCCCTCCAGCCCAGCCTGGATCAGGATACCCCAGCTCTCCCCGAAAACCATCCCTAGAATTGCACTGCACCCAGTGTCAGGGGGATCCCTTTGTCTTTAATCCTTACCCTTTGAGAAATAACTTGTTGATTCCTTTTTTGTTTAGTCTTTTAAAAAATAAAGAAAGCTTAATATTCTGTTTTGGTCTCAGGAGTCATACAGATGCATGTGTATTGGCATGCACACACACACACACTTGTTAATCACCAACTTGGGGCTTTAAACATTGATTTTATCATAAATTCAAGGCACATTATAGCTCTTTATATTTATTTTTTCCAATCCCTCTTATTCTCCTACTACTTAGAGCCTGTTCTCAATTCATACCACAAGTTGGCAACTATTACAAGAAATTAATTCATGGGCCAGGGATTTAGCTCAGTGGTTCCAGCATCTGCTTTGCAAGCGCAAGGTCCTGGGTTCAATCCCCAGTAACTATGTATCACAGTGCCAGGCATGGTGGTCATGCCTATAATCCCTGCACTTGGGAGGTCAAGGCAAGAGGATTACTGTGAGTTGGAGGCTTGTCTGGGCTACATAGTGAGCTCAGGGCCAGTCTGAACTACAAAGGGAGACCCTGTCTCAAAAAAGAAATTAAGGGGGCCAGAGATTTAGCTCAATGGTTCCAGTGCCTGCCTCACAAGCACAAGGTCCTGAGTTTGATCCCGATCCTGGTAACCACATACAATGCTGGGCGTGGTGACTCACACCCACCAGCAATCAATTCTACATACCACAGTGCCGGGCATGGTGGCTCATACCTGTAATCCCAGCACTTGGGAGGCAGAGACAGGAGGATTGCTGAGTTCAAGGTTTGCCTGGGTTACAAAGTGAGCTCAGGGCCAACCTGAACTACAAAGGGAAACCCTATCTCAAAAAAAAAATTAATTCATAAAAAGGGACACAGTGTGTGAAAACACTTGGGCCTTCGATATAACACTGAGTTCCTTAGGGAAATGGGGCCAGCCTGTGGACATTGGGAAGGAGAAGGGTTACTCTTCTGCCACCTCTGTCAGGATTATGTCAAGCGACAAATGCTGGAAGAAAGGTCTGACCTTATAGTTCTCCAAGAATTCCAGGAAAACACTGATAGTAAATTATAAGACAGTTATTTTATATTACTGAGGAACCTAGTATTTTATATTGGATTAAAAGCTGTTTTGTACCAGAATGGTTCAGCATGAATGGACTGAAACTCCCCATGCCTGTCTGGGTTTCCATCAGCTTAGATGGAGACATGCTTTTCCCGTCTGTTTTACGCACAGGGGACGGAGTAGATGACATTTCCTCAGGATGCCACTCTTAGACTCTAAACGAGGACGAATCGGCCAGCATCCCACACAGAGACGGAATGACTTATTTTACTTTTTTAAATCTTTTTTGGAGGGAGTGTTTAGGGGAGTGAACCAAGACAATGATGATTAAAGTAGATTTAGGCAAAACTGAGTTTGCCACCCTCTTCTCTCCATTTCTTTTATTTGTATTTTTTTGGAAGAAGCCAGAGGTACATGAGCAAAGCTGCTAATTACAGGAAGCCAGTTTCATGTGTGTGATGGATGTATTTGGGACTATGTCAGAGGAAGAGGGACATTTCTGACCATCTTGATTTATAGCTCCCAAACCTTGACATATGGGGAGGACCAACAGGAGCCTTTTTCTTTTCCCTTAGTTCCCAGAGCAAAGGCTGTGTGGTAGACACTGAGGATTTGGTTATGGGAGGAGACGCAGCAACTTGAGGGCCCCCTCACTTACCGACTTCCACAGACAGTAAAGTCACCATACATGGGTCTTTTGGCTAAGTCTTTCTGTTCAGCCTTTCTGGAACTTTTTTATTAGTGTCTGATGCTTTCCATGCTTTCAGTAGCCTTTTTTCAGAAGAAAGATTAGGACTGCTCCTCCTGCAGTTGTGAGGCTTCTGGTCCCTTGTTCAGGTTCCTGGTTCAGAAGCAGCTGCTTGGTTTCCTCCAGAGGTCCCAGAGCTGCCAGCCTCTGCCCCTACACCAGTTCTTTTGCAAAACAGGAGTACAGATCAGTTGCCTTCCAAAACACTATCTGAAATAAAGAAGGAAAAAAAGGAAACATAAAAGCAATGACAAACATAAAGCATAAGTTATTGCCACATAACCGTAAAGGGTACGTCTTAGAGACACTGTAGCCCTAATGGCCCTGCTAGAGACTGGCTCAGACTAGGTTCAAATCTATTCCCTGTGTGGCCTGGGCACGTTGTCACCCCTTGTCAGTCCTGTCTGTCTTTTGGGGTACAGCAGTCTAGGGACTTAAGTGTACCAATGTGTGTAGAGCCCATGCCCAGGCTGTGTTAGGAGACCCTGGGGTACATAGACTTTAAAAGCAACAATAACCTGAAACTGACCATCATTGTGCATCGGCAGTTCTAGACACTGGGCTAAAACAGTGTTTTCTGGGGAGAAAAGAAATTCCTGATCTAAAGTAAGCGCTAAACATAGCTGAGGTTCCTGGTGAGTTTTAACCTAGCTGTACACAGAAGCTACCAATTAGCATATGAGAGTGTAGCCTTATATAAGCATTGTGTTTGCATGAAGGTAACACAGGTAGCCTATGACACGGGGCACTCTGAACACAACGGGTACAGACACAGGTGCCCAATCACACTCCTAGTTAAGATTACCAGGGCTCAGAACCGTTCCAGCCTCCTCCAGATGCAGCCGGAGTCTCCAACCCTTGCATTTAACCAGTGAGTTGAGAACTAGGGAGGAGCTTGGCGGTGGAGCAGCTGCCGGGCCTGCCCAAGGCCACGAGCTCCTCCCCAGCCCTGAACCTCCACCTCTCCATCAGTCAGTCGGTCAGGCATAGTGGTTTGAGGAAGAGAGCAAGGAGGGCAACTGAGTGGAAACTGAAAACAGAACATGTATTTATCTCTTCAGTTCATTTTCTGAATCTTACATAACTCATTCTTTTGTATTCACCAAAACCAAATCCTACCTTAATGTAATTAAAAAGTCTGAATCCATTTCCTGTTTCCTTTTTTGCACTGTATCATTATTACACGCTGCGTGGTTTTCTGGCTGCCGGGTGCTCCCTGTCCAAGCCCTGAACATTCTCAGGGAGCACAGTGGTGTGAGTGTGGGGACTGTCACTCTGCCTGACCATACCACACCTGGGAGAGGCTTGCCCCCCAGGAGACGGAGGCAGGCATCGGAAACGTGCCTCCTTCCTGCTCCCGGTGATATCACACTCCGGTCCAGCTTCCCTCTCCAGATAGCACCTGGATCCCCACCTGGGCCGAGCGCTTCAGCGCTGTCCAGGGACTTGGTCATGGAGCAGTGGGCAGGGGAACCGCAATGGCCCTGCTCCTCTGCCTGCCTTCCCGCTCAGCGGCGTCCCGGGCTGTGGGACAGCTGCTCAAACCCAGGGCCTAGCCTGACTGGCCTCACAGTGTGCCTGGAGACCACAGTCAGCCTGGCCCTGTCCAGAGCTTGGAGGTGGGAAGATGGTGGTAAACCCAGGTTCTGCCTTCACCACATGAAACAGTTCCTCAGGGGAGGCATCCCAGGCCCCACGAGAGCCTGACTCAAGTCAGGGTTTAAAAGAAGGCTGAGCACGAAAGACATCAACTGGGTGAGAGGCGAAGTCAGCAGAAGACGCAAAGCAGGGACAGCAGGAACAGTCACATGGTATCCCAGAGCCTGCCCTGTAGCACTCCATCATGCTATCTGTTATATCTCCTACACAAATTATTTGGTTGTTAAATCATTTTTTTAAAGCATCTGTTTTTTTGAAATATCTGTTAAAAAATTAAGGGCCAGGGATGTAGTTCAGTGGTTCTGGCACCTGTCTTGCAAACCCAAAGTCCTGAGTTCAATCCCCAGTAACCTCATACAACAATAGCGGGCATGGTGACACATGCCCACCAGCTATCAGTACCACACACCACAATGCTGGGAGTGGTGGCCCATGCCCGTAACCCCAGCACTTGGGAGACAGAGGCTGGAGGATTGCTGAGTTCAAGGTTTGCCTGGGCTACACAGTGAGCTCAGGACCAACCTGAACTACAAAGACCCTGTCTCAAAAAGAAAAATAAATAAATAAAATATGTTTCCTTTTAGAAACCCAGAGCCATACAAAGGAGGGAAGAGAAATCCTCCAAAATCCTACAAACTGAAAGAAACTGTATTAGAGGTAGAAGGACGCTGTCTCTGCATACAGACAGAATGACAGATAGGGAGACAGACAGAAAGAGGTGAAACTTCAGAGGGGAGATAGATAACCTCAGGATAATTGCATCCCACTATTTATGACATTTTAATAGGATTGTTTCAATTTTAACCAAAGAAAATGATGATAAAGTAAAATTTGAGGAAATGTTATGATTCAGATAATACTTTTCCATGGTAGGAAATGGTAATTATTAAACAATAGTCCCACAGTTAAAATAAAATAAATATAAAACATTTAATGAGCTTGGCATCATTATTTTGTAGCTTCATTTCACCTATGAACGAAATCTGACTCTGGCTACCAAACATGAGGAAATCAGCAGCTTTTAATATTAATTTTTACTGTTTTCTCCCCATGTGATGTATCCATTAATTACCTATTTATAGATGATTATAACTGTATCAGGTTTTTTTTCTATCACTTTTACAGATTGGAACCCTGTTGTAATTAGAAATCATAAATAGGATTACTTTCCTAATGTATGTTCTTAGCAAGATCTGTCTACTTTATACTATTTTTTTTATTTTCTAGATTTTTTTTTTTTTACGTTTTTTTGAGACTGGGTCTCTGCTTCATCTGACCTGATGTAACTAGGCTGGCTCTGACTTGCTTCCCACTGGTACTTATGCTCAGGCCCCCTTCTTTCTGAAATCTAATTTGAGGTCTGAGGGTTTGTTCATTGATGTTTCTGCAGCACTTTTGTTCTAAATTCAATGAGAAGATACTGGGGGATGGAAGGATGGAAGGGACAGGATCAGGTTTACATGGTTAAGGACTTGCCTGTTGGTGCTGATGGAGAGAGCAGAAGGATGTCTTCTTTGTAGCTCTTGGGGTTGTCCCAAGAACCAATAGAGTTGGTGAGTGGTTGGGGCCATTATTACAGATAACTAAGTTAGTTAGAAATTATTATAAGACAATTGGACAAGGCTGATTCTTCAGCATAGAGAAATAATTGAGACACATTCACTGTTTAGCATTGTAAATAGAAACTACTATACCCACTTACTTTCCCTAGGGATAAATAACAGTGATTAATATTCTAAATAGGTATCTATCAGCTGTGTGAAAGGAGATTTTTAACCCATCCCTTCCAGGAAAGATCCCTGATCCACCCCCTGCCTAAAATCTATGTTTCTTCCTTCTGTGATTATTACGTGACTTGCTTTCCCATTTGCTCCACATTTAATCAGCATTATTCAAGCAACTGTACTTGTTATAATCTTACTGGTTGATCACAGTTTTGTTCCACCTCATACTCTCCTTGTGATTCCCTATTGGATCAGTATTAGCTAAGCGACTATACTTGCCATCTTATTGGCTGACTATAGTTTTGTCCCACCTTAACCCTGGTTTACCACGTATTTATGCTTCATTAAAAAAAAAAAAAAACCTGGAGGGCTGGAGATTTAGCACAGTGGTTCCGTGCCTGCCTAGCAAGCACAAGGTCCCTGGTTTGATCCGCAGTAACCACATACTGGCATGGTGACTCATGCCCACTAGCAATCAGTACCACATACCACAATGCCTGGAATGGTGGCTCACGCCTATAATCCCAGCACTTAGGAGTCAGAGGCAGGACTCCTGAGTTTGAAGCTTGCCTGGGCTACATAGTGAGCTCAGGGCCAGACTGAACTACAAAGTGAGACCCTGTCTCAAAAAAAAAAAAAAAAAATCCTAGAAAACAGGGTCTGGAGGCAACCCATTTTCAGGTCCCTCTTTTGTCTCTTGTAGACAGAAGCTATCTTTTTCTCATTAAATTTTTCCTACTCTTAATCTCAGTTGTTCCTATAATTCATTCTTTGATTTTAGAAAAACTCAAGTTTCCGGTGTCTAGCAGGTTGGGAGTTATATCTACATCAACTTGCTGCTCTATATAGCCATGAAGTCCTGGGGCGGGGATGGGAGGTGACTGAGGCAGAGGCAGCAGGTTCTCCCTGCGGATTGGGCAGAGGGTAAAGGAGAGTAAGGCTGAGGCTCGGCTGCAGAGCAGGAGCTCCTGTGTGGCCTGAGTGAGCATGTGGAAGACTGGGCAGGTTCCGCAAGCAGAGGCTCTGAGAATATGGGCGAGAAGTGTAACATGGGAGACTCAAGGTGGAGAAATTTCCTTCTGTTTCTCAAATTAAGCTTTTTCCCAGCATGCATTCTTCACTTGCCCCTTTTTTCTGCATGTTGGGAAAGACGCTGTGGAGACCTTCTTACTGGATAATGTCCCCATCCTTCGTTCGTGCTAACAGAGTCCCAACTTTGTTCATGTTGTAGGAAGAAGCCCTCAACTACCTTAGTAATTGGGAGTCCAAAGAGCAGGTCAAGAAGAACCCCATTTCCTTTCTCATCTGGAACCAATGAACTTTAGGTATGAATTTGTTTATCAAACAGTAAAATCCCTAGGATAGGGAGGGAGGGAGTGCCATCTCATTTGTCCTCTGTTCAAAGACTAGGAAATTAGGGTCCTAGGAAGTTGAGAAAGCAGCCCAGGGCAACTCAGACTGGAAGTATGGCAACTAGATGGTGAGCCTGCTGCATCCTCAGCTCATGCCAACCCTGGCACATTTGCCTAAGTCCCTACTGGACTCATTCACCTAAACTGAGACCTAATTACCCCCTCCACATAACAGTCTGGGACCTCCCAGCCGAATGGCAAAAATATCCTTGCTGTGTACTTCTTGTCCCTGTCTCCCAGCCACAGGGATAAATCCAGGTATGAACTGTGCAAAGCAGATTAATGTTCCCTTCAGTAGAAGGACTTGTGATATGCCACCCTCCTCCTTAAAATCATCAAAACAAGATAAGGAAACACAGATTGAAATGGACTAGTGGTTTGTATAGATAGACTATAGATGTGAAGCCATGAAAACTATAATTTTTAAGGAAGACAGAATTGAATGTATGCTGGTTTCTTCCCAAAGTGAGAGCATCTATCCCTAAGAGTAAAAAGCACTAACCAGCTCCATGGGGCCCCGAGCTGCAGGAAGTCCTGAGCTCTCCAAGTGCCTTTGTTTGAACGTGTCTTCTCGTTACAGTAATGAGAAAGGTGTTGCCTTAATGACTCCTGTAATGCAAATTATAGTGGTGAAATTAAATTTTGAATAAACAATAGGAAAAATCAAATATTAGAAATCCATTTCTTAGAAGCTTACAGCAGTGACTTGCCAAGGTTCTAGGCGAGCTTAAGTGAGATCATTTCAGATTATGTATACAGTGCTGGGCTAGTTCAATCTAATTATGTTAAAACTGTGTTTTCATTAAAGCTTCCTCTTAATGCAAAAATGCTATTAAAGTTATTTTCACTGACATTTTCCTAATAAGCTGGCTTAGAAATTGCATTTGCACTTGTCTGGATTAGGGTAGGACTTCTGCCCTGGTGAGAAGTTGGACTCCTGAGTAGGTGGGGACCCTGCTTCAGTGAAACCCCTGGCTGGCCACTGGTCATATGGCAGGCACCCTGTGAGATGACCGTGTCATTACAGTCATGAACCATCACCACTTGTCATCGTTCAATACACAGGTAGAAAAGGAAGGCTGTGAGTGTCCAAACTTCACAGCCATGTCTAGTTACAGCTTGACATCAGTCACCACCACCCATACTGAAGTGGATGGCATGGATGAAAATCATTGCAAGGACCCAATCCAGGAGTGCATAGCAAGAGAAGACTGAGCCACAACACCACCACAGTCAAGTTTGGGGACACAGGCATATGATACCCAAGCTGGGCTATATGGAAGGGTCAGAACTCAAGAGGAAGCCATCACAGGCACACCAAAGATTCACATCCTAACACAGCCACTTATCTCATTGTAGTTTGTAAAGGCTTACCTGCTGGGAATAATCCTATTTGGGAGAAATTGCACAATCCAACTACTATGCTGAGTTTTCCTGCCTGCACATGGATTCAGGGATTTAAATCTTGTTTTTGCCTCTGGTATCAACAAGGATTCCCAGGGTTTCACATGCTGTGATGCTTCAGGGCAGAACTACACCAGGATCTACATAATTTCTCAAGGACTATTACTGACATCTGCTCTGCCCCATAGGATCTTCATCTACCTAATTCCTCAAGGACTATTGCCAGTGTCTGCCCTGCCCTCAGGGTCTTTTGAGTTCTTGGTTACTTAAGATGTATGCAATATGGGCTGGAGGATTAGCTCAGTGGTTCCAGTGCCTGCCTTGAGTAAGGTCCTGAGTTGATCCCCAGAAACCACATACAATGCTGAGCTGGAGACTCACGCCCACCAACAATCAATACCACATACCACAATGCCGGGTGTGGTGGCTCATGCTTGTAATCCCAGCACTTGGGAGGCAGAGACAGGAGGATTGCTGAGTTTGAAGCTTGCCTAGGCTACATAGTGAGCTCAGAGCCAGCCCGAACTACAAAGCAAGACCCTGTCTCAAAAAAAAAAAAAAAAAAGATGTATGGAATAAAAGTGGAAAACTCAGGTGTGCAGTTATTGCTACCCAGAGTAGTATGGATCAGGCCAAAGCTTGGCTTCTTCCTTAAATCTCATTTCTGCCTATTTATTAATTATTTTACCTTGTGTCGTCAGACTCAAAAGAGACTAGAACTTACTGCAAAGTTTCTAGTTATGTCCCCTTCCCCTGTTTCCCACACTTACCCTGTGCTTGGATGTGCCAGGTCTTGTAGATGCTGTGGTGAATGAGAGGAGACAACATGGCACCCTGCATCCTACTCTCTGAAGAGAGGCAGATGGCTGGAGAACTTCACAAGGTCACTATCCCCCGGAAGAAAGCCAGAGGAGCATGGGACACTGTAAATGAGGAGCAGGGAGCCTAGGACAGGAAGGGAACTCTCAAGTTTCCCTTCTTGTTCCCAAGTCACTTTCTCAGGACTAGGAGTGAGAACCCAAATAAAGAAGTAACACAACTAATCTTTGAACACAGGCAACATCACCTGATGAAACCTTGAGGAAGAAGAAACAGGTGTGAGCACACAATGGGCAAACAGTGGCGTGGGGAAGTGGTAAGGAAGCAGAAAGATGAAGAAGACAGTGCCAAGAAAGCTGTCTGTGGCTATTTGAGTTTTGTGACAAAGTTCTTTTATGCTTCCCAAAGTCAGTCCTACAGGTTCATGGCAGTGGCACAGTCTAAGGTGACCCCCATCCTCCCCAGCTCTAGTATTCATGCCCTTGTGTAGGTCCCTCTGCTTGAGTGAAGGTGAGACATTTGACTGGCTTCTAATCAAAGGATGAGTGATGAATTCGCTGCCATGGTTACCTTACCACTGGCACATCATGCTTGGTGACTGCTTTTATGTAACCAGGGACTAGGCTGGGAGCTCACAGGAAGGATCCAAGACAGGCTCCAGTTAATAACCTCAAAGCACAAACATGGATCCTTCCCAACTGTTAGGCCTTATATCTAGATGTCTCCCAAAGCCTCAGGTGCCCATAGGCCAGGCTTTTGGGAGATGGTTTGATTACGAGTATGCAATACTGAGATTAATGATATGTGTACTGGATTAGTTCACTAGTTGGTTTATCATAATTCTGGATGTGGAAAAGGGGAACACCCATCCTAGGAATGTATGACACCATCCCAAAAGCTTTTGCCCTGGATGGGATAAAAGGGAAAGGGAAGTCACTGTTGCTTGCTGCTTCTTGCCAGCTGCCTGCCCTACCATAGTCTATTTTCTCCTCTGCCATGCCACTCTCTCTGCCTTGGAACCAGCGGGAAACCTCTACAAACTATGATCAGAAACAAATTTCCTCCTTTAATTTTTAGTGTTGGGTATTTTGTCCCAGTAGTGAGAAAAGCAACTAAGATAACCAGCCCAGCCTTTAGAGGGACTGTCCCAGTTCATGTCATGATCCCAGCCCACAGGATCCTGCTACACACCACACTCCTGCTCCAAAGCCTAGGAGATGATGAGTGTACTTCAAGTTATCAGGTTTATGGTGATTTGTTACACAATGAAAGAAAACTACTACCATGGCTTTTTAAAAGGTTGCTAGGATTGTATAGATAGATACCAAGGAGCCATCCAGGGGGACTGGATCAGGTATGTGGGGTGTTTCTGGGATACTGTTGCCCTCACGGGTCAGAGTGTTTGGGGGAGGGCGGCTGGCACAGGCTCATCAGAGAGGCTGAGCAGAAATAAGAACAGTCTAGCTTAAATCAAGAAATGCAGAGTTGTGGCCCCAGTTGGACTTTTTGGTTATTAAAAAATTAACACAATGATTATAAAAAATAATAAACTATTTTAAAAGCAAAATATACAAAAGAATGTAAAATAACAAGTATATTCTCCCACCTCACTCCTCAGACTCTCAGTTCCATACTTGGAAGACCACCAGTCATGACAATTTCTTCTCTGCTCTTTTAGAAATTCTCCACACACGTATGTGTGCACCTGTGTGCTTTTTATACAAGTGGGATTAAGCTGTACCCACCAATCTCCCTTTCTGCTTTCTTAGCACTGAGCTCTGTGAATGTCTGTATGTGAGGGTACATGTGTGCCCACGCAGATACGCACACACATGTGCACATATACAGAGACACACAACATCATCAGTCCACGCATTACATGGCTACATGGTGCCCTGCTGTGAGTGTGATCAGGATTCACAGCACAGAACTGGTCCCCTGTAGATTTGCCCAGATGTTCTTTACTCATTTTCATGATTGCAGTAAAAGTAACAGTAAATCTTTGGTCCTTTCTCTACCTCTGGATAAATCACTAGAATTGGCATCCTGGGATCAAGGCTGTGCACCTCCGATCTGTCCCCAAAGGCTGTTCCCATTTGGCTTCTATGCCCAGTCTACAGGGGCACATTTTAACAAAACTTTGGCCTGAATGAATGATAGAATCCTTGCCTACACAATAGATAAAAATGGAATCTAATCTTTCATGACAAAAGTTGTATCATTGCACACTACTGAATTTGCACGAACTCACATGGACTGACTCTAAAGGAGTTGGGGTCCTGAGGAGGGTTTGGACAGTCAGGATAAAACCCTTGGGGACAGAGAGGAAGAAGCAGAATCACTTGACAACATCACCTAAAGGGCCACGGTGATGTACAAGGCGCCCAGGGCTCGTGACTTGGCAGCCGCCTCCTCACGTTCAGAACCCACTCCCTGAAACTGCCACACTCCTTTCTCAGAATAAGAGTGGGCCGAGTGCGACTGAAAGATATTTTCATTCCTGCAGAACGTCAGAAATGATTTGTGACTGGACTGTCGTCCTACAGAGGGCTCCAGGAAACAATTTAGGACATCGTCACCGCGTGTGGTCGGGTGTGAAGGTTACACAAACCCCAGCCATTTTCCATCTACTTTCTCCTTTTAAACCGAGGTTCCACCCATTGAAAATTCCTGAACAGGATCGTTCAGAATGAATGAAAGATGTCAGCAAGAGAATGAACCTCAATGTTTAGAGCAGAGAAAGGAGGAAATACTTCATTCCCATGGATTTGTTTTTTTGTTTCCGCTGTTTTCAGCAGCTTTGAGGTCACCCACCAGCTCGCAAGCCCCTTGGTTTACTTCGATACACACAGGCAAAGCACAGGGCCCGCTGAGGGCTCTTCGTCTTGGAAGGGACTTTGCCAAACACTGGATTATTTTTTAAATCTATTTTTGCTGTGGAAGGAAGCCACAGGCATCTGAGGGCTGCTTCCCAGCCCGACACCTCTTTTCTGCCAGAGCACGGCCAGCACCCGTTGAGGCCACACCTCTGGAACCTGGGCTGGTTTAAAACGAGATCAGGGCCCACCACCGTGGCTCCTGTTTGTTTCTCAGCCCCCTTCTTTGGGGCACTTGCTCCCCCTCTGCGGGACACTCTGTCCTTACCGCAGTTCCTCCCAATCTCCCCGTACACACTCAGGTCCATTTTCGAAAGGCTTAATGATTGAAGGGTTGTCCTATATTTTTGTTTTCTCCCAGCTATCGTCTTCCTGTGCCAACACAAATGAGAGTATTCATTTTATTTTTAAAAACCTTTCACAAATCTTCAGTGACTCTTTGAGTATAAAATATTCATACCTTGTGTCCAAATTACAGTCGGGAGCATAACCACTCCACAAGTACTTTCAGTGCAAATTCATTTTAGATTCATGCAAACTGGAGAAGGAACTCAGGCAATACAAAGTGGCCTTTGAGGGGAGAAATCCTGAATGAAGAAATGGGGTGACGATGCCATCTCCATCCAACAGCCCCAACGCCTGTGCTACAAATTTGGAGTTATTTTGGGCAGTGAGCGGGCTTTGGCAAGCAGGGAAGGGAGCCACAGGACTGGGACAACTGAGTCCAGGAGCTTCTTAGGCAATAACATGGTTTAAGGGAGAAAGGTGAGTCACATAAATGCGACTGGGTCCCAGTATCAGAGTTACTCGGCACTTCCAGGAGCTACTGTGAGTGTGTAGTGACATCGACTGCAGACAGCTAGGACATCAATTTTACTATGGATTTGGATGCCAGGGGAAAATGATCTAGATATTCAAAACTGGCTTCTGGATTTCCGTGAAGTGCTACCTGGCAGGTCCGGTGGCAAATCATTTTGCAAATGCAAATACCATTCCCCAAAATGGCAGGAGTTCTCTGTTTTAGTAATCCTTTTAACTGTTCTAATCCTGATGTATGTATTTTTAGAAGGAAATGTTGCCTTCATCTAAGCCTCTCTGTGTGCTAAATGGAGGTGTTTTTGCAAATTGGAAACCCAAGGTTCAGTTTGGCAATTGTTTGAGGGAATTTTATCACTGGTTCTGAGAGCTGTTAGGCTATGAGGTCTTTGATAGGTGCAATATAGTAAAAGACTGCACTCTGTCAGTGAGGCTATACACACTCTCATGTTAGCTCCCGGACCTGGACTTCGCCAGGCAAGAAGATGCCTGCAAATCCAGAAGTGGAGAAATTTCCAAACCCGGTAAGAAGCTCACAGATCAGGTTCTGTGCTGCCAGCTTCCTGTGTGGTCAGCTTCACACAGGCTTGCCAGTGGGTCCCTGCAACTCTCAGGTTTCTCCCCCGCCAACCAGGAAGGGAGAGCAGAGGTCTCTTCTCAGTGGGGTACACCATCTGGATCCAGACACCTCCAGTCTTTCCAGCTCACAAAGGATAAGGAGTCCACTCCGAAACCCTGCCTTGGCCAGGTGTGAAACTGAGTTCATTGGCTCAGGCCCAAGCTCCAGGACTCTGACCAGCACAAGAGCTTCCTTCTGATGCCAGGGATGGGCAGAGCCCCCAGATCCGGAGTAGGGCACCAGCTCCACGGTCAGAAGAAGAGCCACTTTTAGCAGTCATTCAAGGAGCTGGAAATAAGTGAGGGTCGCACTGCTAGTGTCGGCATGTCTTCCTGTTGCTCCTCACTGTCTGATTTGGCTGCACATGTGTCCCCCTGACTCCCACCCTGAAGCCGTGAGCCAAATTGTGACTGTATTCAGAGAGAGGTCTCAGGAGGTAGTCAAGGGTATACCGACCTTAAGGGAAAGGTCACCATTGCGGTTGGTGACCTCGGGAGGGGAAGCAGGAGAGCTGTTTTAGTCCCTAAGAAAGGCTTAGAGCTCTCCAAGCCCAGAGAGACCTGGCACTAGAACCCGACTAGACGGCTGCCTTAGTGCCACTTACAGCCTTTAGAACCGTGAACAAATACATTTCTGTATTTTTATAAGTCAAAGAGAAGAATAAAGAAAGAAGTAATCAGTTAAAAAAAAAAAAAAAGAAGAAAGAAAAGAAAAGGAAAGGAAAGGAAAAGAAAAAAGAAATTAGTAAAGCCAGGGTCATGAGCACAGGGTTGGCAGGGGCGATACTGTCCCCAGCCTTTCCTGGAAAAACTCACTTTTACTCTCACACTGGACATTCACCTTTCCAGGGCCACTAGGCCCAAAACACAGCCTCTGCCAGTGGAATCCCAGCCAGGAGGAAGATGAAATAGGCAAATCCAGTTAGCAGGCCTGAATTCCCCAGCCAACGCAGATGAAGAGCAGAGGAAGATCGTCATCGCACTTTATCTCCACGGTGGACCCACTCATTTCCTGCCTCTTGATTCTCAAGTGCTTCTCTGGAACAGAGGCCCATTGTCTGTATGCTAATGATCTGCAAGGCACAGCCTCACACTGCTCCTAGCTCCGCATGCAGTAGCCCGAGGAAGACGTGCCAGCCTGCATGACAGTGAATTATTTCTCTACTGATAGAAAGCAAGAAAAGTAAAAGCAAGTTTCCAGGTCTGGGCACAATTTCAGGATCCAACCCCCTCTCCTGGGCTCTCTTCTAGCCGGCCTGGTACCTGGACTGTTTCGACGTCTGTTTGCCGATGTCCAGCACACTCTGGCTCTAGACTCTAGGTCCTTTTAGAGGCTTTGTCTTCCACTTCAGACTCATGTGGCCTCTCTGCTTAAAAAGCCTTCCATTTACCGCCTTTGCTCATTGGATAGATTCTGGGCAACAGAATCCCAACATCCTTCCAGACCCTGCCCAACAGTCCCATTTCCTGCCTCCCTATGCCCAGCCCATGTTCCTGGCTCCTGATGTGACTGACACCCTGCTTTATAACCTGGCTTGTACCACTGAGCCCCGTGGGACATTTTGGTTCCTCCCACACAAACCCAGCTTAACCATGTTTTCCCCACCCTCCTCTCAGAACCACCCCAGCACCTTCTGTGCATCTCAAGTGGCCACACATGAATAAATTTCCTGTGTGCATGGTGCTTAAGGGACAGGGCCATGGGATGGGGACACGTTCACTAGGGCATCATCTAGAAGCGCCCGCGTGTGGAGGGGGACTCTGAGAACTTGTGAACAGGGTGAGTACGAAGAATTTTCAGTTCTAAGTCATCTCTGATTAGATGGCTACCTGTGGCCACCATTTGCTCTCCTCATGTGTTTAACTCAAATTATTCTCAGGGTTTGCTGGGGCTGCTGTAACAAAGCACAGCACAGCCTAAGGAGCTTCAACGACAAAAATTTATTTTCCTGTGACTCTTGAGGCCACACTAGTCTGAGATCCAAGTGTCCACAGTGTTGGTTTTGCTAGGTCAATCTCTGTGGCTTGTAGATGGCATCTTCTCGTGATCTTTGCATGGTCATCCCTCTGTGTGTTTGTGTTCAAGGCAAGCACACAGGATGAAAACTTACCTTACTGAATTTATTTTGCATTAGTTATATCTCTTTATTTTTTTTCTTTTTCTTTTTGAGACAGGGTCTCATTTTGTAGTTCAGGCTGGTCCTGAGCTCACTGTGTAGCCCAGGCAAGCCTCAAACTCACAGCAATCCTCCTGCCTCTGCCTCTCGAGTGCTGGGATTACAGGATTGAGCCACCACGCCTGGCATGTGGTGTGTGATACAGGGGATCAAACTCGGGACTTTGCACGTGCACAGCAGATGCTGGAACCACTGAGCTAAATCCCCAGCCCCATTAGTTACATTTTTGAAGCCCACCCCCTTACATGGTCATTTCCAGTAGTATTTGTCAGGACTTCACCACAGGAATTTGGGAAGCAGAACTCAAACCATAGCATTCTAGTGCACACACACACACACAAGTATATAAATAGTAACACACATGTTGCCATTTTCACAATTAACTATAACCAGTTTAACAAAGCACAGGTAGAAATTCAGAAGTCTAGAAAACAGCACATTGCTCAATTTTAGAGGTCAATTTAAATATCATACTTACTACCATTGCTATTAGATAAAACACTTAGCAAAATGCACATGAGTTAAATTATTTTACATTGGGAAGGGAAAGTTAGCTTTCTTTTAAAATTGATTCGAACCAGGCAAGATGGTACATGGCTGTAAACTCAGCATTCTTGGAGCCAGAGGCAAGGAGATCACAAGCTTGAGATTCATCTTAGTGACTTAGTGGGAGCCTATCTCAAAAATTTTTCTTATTTTTTTGAGACAAGGTCTCAACTTGTAGTTCACTGGCCCTGAGTTTACTATGCAGGCCAGGCAAGCCTCGAACTCAGCAATCCTTCTGCCTCTGCCTCCCAAGTGCTGGGATTACAGGCGTGAGCCACCATGCCTGGCATTATGGTGTGTGATACTGATTGCTGGTGGGCGTGAGTCACTACACCCAGTATTGTTGTATGTGGTTACTGGGGATTGAACCAGGGACCTTGCACTTGCCAGGCAGGCACCAGACCCCTGAGCCAAATCTCCAGCCCTCAAAATTTAAAAAAAATTTTTTTAAAGGGCTAAGGATGTAACTCACTGTGAAGGTGCTGTGTCTAATTCCCTGTCCCACAAACATAAATAAACAGAATTGCTGAAAAGATTCAAATCACAGAGAAAATCCTGGCCTTTGGTGCTGGAAGGTTGATGCCACCTGGGAGCTTTTCAGAGATGCAGACACCAGTTCCCACCTTAGTCCTCAGCTCTGATTCTCTGCTGATTCTCTGAATCTGCCTTTTTATATGGTTTCCAGGTGATCTGCATACAGTAAAGAGCACTGGCCCAGGAAAGGTTGGTCCTCATCCTTTGCTCACAAAGGGTTGAAAGAGAACAGGATTTTTGCATCAACAAAGAAGGCACTGGTTAGTGGTTTCAGCAACAAAGCTTTGTCCCTAGTCATCATCAACAGATGTGTGCCTTTGTGAAAGTCAAACCCTTGAGACAGTCAGCCCCTTGCCATCCCCTGAGAAACCTCAACTGGTCTGGGCTTCCAATCCTTCCCTCTTCACTCACCCACTTCCGTGAGCCAGGGTCACGGTGCAGCCACAGCTCAGCCCAGCCTCGCTGTCCTTGCCCTTGTCACCTGCACAGCTGCTCAGGTGGTGAGATCAACTGACTCACGTGGGATCACCCAGGTTCCAAGAGACAGAGTTTGGGGTGAAGTTAGGTCGCCTAAGTCTTTTTCCAGTATCTTTCCCAAACTGTGGAGGACAGTATTTGTGGCAACCTTGCTTTGGTTGTTTTAGGGATAACCATTAAAATATAAATGCTTGTGTGAGTTAGAACAGCTGGTCTTCTGTGTACCTTGGGGTGGGTGGGGGTGGACTTGAAACTTACAGTCTCCTCCCCCGCGTGATGATGGTGGTGTTGGGGATAAGTGCTGGTGGTTGTTAAGCTTCCCTGTTTACGGGAGGTACACACTAGGCCCAGGTCTCTCCTCCTGGAGGAAGCGCCTGACTGCACAGTGAGCAGTGTGGGTGACGAGGGCCAAGCTTTCACTTTCCCTGGATGGTATCACCATCCATACCCACCTCGAAGATATTTCTTGGGTACCATAGAGCCTGTGGATTAAACAAGCCCTCCTCTAAATCCTGTGAAAATCCACCCAGCCATTTCCACAGCCTGTGACAGCCAACACAGACAGAAGTCCGACTGAGTGTCATAAGGGATGGTTAACATCACATTTGCCCCACAGGCATGACCTCTGGGATAGTCAAGAGGAGCTGTCAGCTCACAGGCTGGGGAGTCCTTTAAGGGTTAGGAAACCAGTCTCAGGGAGGGGGAGACTACTCCAGGGACAGACACAGAGCTCTGCAGACATCAAAGGCCCCTGGAGCCAGTCCTGCCCACTGTGTTGACACAGTTGCAGGGAAAGCAATGCAGATGATTCGACTAAGTCAAAGAGGAGTGGGAGTTTCCAGCCCCTGGCAGCTCCCCACATGCCCTGGAGAATCTGTGGCTCCAATGAGCAGGAATGCTGTGCCTTTACCTCTTCTCATGCAATGTTACATAAATGCATCTACAGTTGTTCTGGGCCTGCCGGGCAGGCTGCAGCTCCAGCACAGACCATGGACATTTTTTGCAGGATTTCCTGTCAATCTTATGGCCAAAGTGTCTCTTCTCAGTTCACTCTCCAGCATGTTTTCTCAGAGAGATAGTGAGGAGCTACATGGTTGCTTACACAAAACAGGAAATGGGACACCTCTGGGGCTCTGAGCCCTAGAAAGAAAGGCAACTTCTGATAGATGATTTCAGGAAAGGAACCAACTTCACCACCTATGGACCTACACCTGAGACAGATCTCCTCTTGATGCCTTATGATTGGCTGCCTCTGAACCCCAGTGTCCAATCAGAGCACTAGAGAATGCAGTAAGAATGAATAGCAATTTCACTGCAAAGGCTGTGAGGGTTCATTATGAGAGTTATTCTGAATTCTGTGTTAAACACATAAATTCCTTCTGCATGGCTATGCTTGGAATGGAGTAGAATATGAATCAAAAGCTCTGTCCTTTCTTTTAATGCTCAGATCATAAAATCTGAAACATCTCAGACTTGTGAATGAGTTTTTTTTTCAACCAAAGTTAAGGGTCTACCTAGTATTGTCCTAAAGGGGCTTAGGAAATAGGATATAGGCCTTCAGATGTTATCTAGTCTTAAAATGAAAATGATGAATGTCTAGAACATAAAACTCAATTATGGGAAAAGCTAATGGGATAGTGATAAAAATAAAGAGGGCACGGGATTTTCAGATAAATTCTGCAGGGTCTTGCAACTGATTTAAGATCCCATTAACCTCATAGGACTGCAATCAAAGGCTGTGGGTTTAAAGTAAACCCGAGACTGGAAAGTGGGAGTTCTTACAAGGACAGGAGAAATTCCACCAGGACATTGTAGAAATAGCCCTGGAAATGGGAGGTGCCTCTCTGTACCCGGTGTGAATTATCACAGCCCTTGCCTTTGGCACTGAAGGCTCAGGGCTGGACGGACAGAGCTTTCCTCACTGGTCTGTACTCTGTTCAAACCCAGGTGTGTTCTCCATCCTGGGTCCATTGACATCAACCTCCTTGCTTCCCTCTGCTAAAGCCTGGAGCAGGGACCCTGGAGAGGTCTGAGGCGCCTTTCTGAGCAGCTCACTTGAAAGACATAGGGGAGCCAGCAGGAGATAACTTTTGCTGTCTAGGATAATTCATGACCCATGACCTTGAAAACCCACATTCAGGGGACTGGTTGTGTCTTAAAGAATTGGGAGGACACCTGTGTCTTCCCCACACTTGGGGACTCAGGTCTGGGGTCCAGGCTCTGTGATAAGCATGAATACTCCTGTATGCTGACTTCTCCTTTCCTCTACTAACTATTCTCAAAGACACTACCTGAGAATTAGAGTCAAGCTGTGTTTAAACATTACCATAATTAGAAGGCATTTGCTATGCCCTTGTTTTATGACTACCGAACTCAGGCTCAGGAAAATGAGAACCTCTAAGCCATTACAATTCAGAAATGGAGGCTAAAATCTAGACATGATGCTTGGACTCCATCCCTGAGCCCCATTTTCCATCTGTCAGTATTGACACCCTTGTGTTTGAGGATGTTTTACAGAAATAGCTCTAGCCCCACTGACACAGAACTGGGGTCTCTCAACAGCTGAGACCTCTGTGTGGCAGCCACCAGCAAAGAGCTCACCTTCAGGTAGACAGCTCTGAGGGGCACACTCCCCTTTGACTGCTAGAGGCCCAGCAGGACCAAGCCCAGGCACCACAGTGGCCACCTGCTGATGGACAGCATGCCCTTTACCCCCTGCCTCACTTCCTCACCCCTTCTGTGTCCTGGAGTGAATCTCATGCTATGCCTCCTATTTTCATGGCATGATGCCCTTCATAGGAAGCCAGAACTCATGCCTTCCAACTTCAGGTTCCATATTTTCTGTTCTGGCCCAGGGATGTAGTTCAGTAGCATCATGCCTACCTGGCAAGTGCAAAGTCCTGTACCCCGGTAGAGACAGACAGACAGAGAGAACCATATTTGTCCTATCCCTGATGCATTTTCTGGCTATTGATTGTGAGATTTCTGGAAAAAAACACAGAAGCCTGCCCAAGCAGGAGTTCACTCTCTTCCTCAAGAACCAGGATGTCTGCATAGTGCGTAATGGGCACCAGAGAGAACATTCACTCACAGACCTTTCCTTTCCTCCTGATAACACTGTGACTTCCTGCATGACTCCTTCTGCCAGGTTCTAACCAGGGGCTTAGAATGCTGGGTGCTTTCCCAGTCACTGGGATGGAGTGGCATGAGAATGGGGCTGGGCAGAAAAGGGAGGAACGGGTAGGGGAGAAGGTGGGACCCAAAGCAGCCCTGGCAACCCCACCTCGAGTCTCAGAGCCAGTACAGTACAGAGCTTGTGAGCAGGCTGAGATGCCTGCACCACCGGGGGCGACCACTATCAGGAGCACCTCTGTGGCTGGGTGGGGTCTGTGCTCCTGGCCCCAGGTCCTCCGGCCTGTGGCTCCTCTGAATGCCCCTGGATGAGGACCCAACCTCATTGTCCTCTGCCTTGCTGGGGAAGGAAGCATCACAGCCATCTTGGGCCTGGCTCCCCATCCTCCAGGGAGAGGTGCCTTCTCCCGTGGGCTCCCTCATCTCCTGCCACCTGGCCACTGTTCCCAGGAGCCCCTTCCTCCGTGCTTATGGCTGAGTGGTCCCTGTCTCTGTAGCAGCAGCTCCTTTTCCTGAGGTGCCCTGTACCTTCCATCCTGGCAACTCTCTCTTCTCCTCCAGGCCTGGCCCTACCATCCCTACTATAGCCGGAGCACCAGGTGCGGTTCCCCCGCCACAGCAGTCCCACCCTGTGTGGTGTTCACGTTCCTTTCTGTGGGCCCAGTCCTGTGAGCTCCTCAGAAAGACGTTGCATGCCCGATCAGTGCTGGGCCCTGAGGCCCTGAGTTTCAATGACAGTCAAGGACCCCTGGTGCCTTTGGAGAACCGGGGTGCCTGAACAGCTAATGCCAGAAACCAGAAATGAGGGCCTCCTGGTTAGGGCTCTCGGCAGGCTTTTAGTCAGTGTAGCCGCTACGGGCGCTGGGGTGAGCCTCCTACCCAGAGTCCCTAGGGAGTCGATCTGTGCTGCACTCCTGAGGACTTTGCCTGGAATGACCTTGTATAAGGTTGAACTTCCCCACTCTGGAGCACATGCTCTCTAGGCAAAGCACGTGCCTGGGGCCCAGGGACCTTGCTGAAACAAACAGCATACAGACTGATAGGGATCGTGGGCTCTGTGTGTGAACTGCAGTACAGGTACAAGTAAGATTCCTGTGTGTGTATCTACATGGGAAGTCCCTAAGATGTGTGAGAGTGTATGAAAGGCAAGCTGAAAATGTTGTGCTCAGGTATGGCTGAGGGAAGAAATAGACTGAGCAGGGCTGGCTCAAGGGGAATCCTTAGCCATAGTACGTGGAGTTGCTTAGACTTTTTGGTGAAAGCTGCAGTGAGGACACACACAAACAAGTTTTCCGGGACTATACATGTCTTTACTGTATGCACAGACTGGAAGCTTCTATTCTAGTCTTTCCCTTTCTTAGAATAATTGTAGCAAAGTAAATTTCTGTCCCATCAGTGAACCATCCATAGAAGTTTTTGAAGTACCAACCTGGGATTTGATTGGATTCTGATCTTACCTCACCAATGTCAGTGTTGACAGGAGACTCAGCTTTCAAATCAGAGTTGCATATTCTCTGTTCCTTAT
This sequence comes from Thryonomys swinderianus, assembly GCA_004025085.1. Classification (NCBI taxonomy): domain Eukaryota; kingdom Metazoa; phylum Chordata; class Mammalia; order Rodentia; family Thryonomyidae; genus Thryonomys; species Thryonomys swinderianus. The sequence goes on from PVIC010000012.1 coordinate 232,123, forward strand.
CCTGCCATCTGTCCATCTGGTCATCCATCCATCTACCCGATCATCTATCCATCCACCCATCCACCCAGCCATCCATCCACTCGCCCATCCATCCACTCAAGAAACATTTATTAGCACACAGAAGCTAAGCCAACTTTAAGGCCCGCATTCCTAACTAGAGGAAAGGAAGCCTTCTCACCAATTACCCGTTTTCAAAGAATAAACCCAAAACATCAGTTATACAGAAAGCATCCAGTGAACAGGTATGTACCTAAGAGAGCAACTACAGAAAGCTCCAAAGAAAACACCTTTGGTTGCAACTCTCTGGTTCCATTCCTGCAGACATCCAGTCATAAAGTTGGAGAAAATGTGTAAAAAATGGTACTGGTCACTGGCATTTTGAGATGTTGGTATTGGAGGTCGCAACCAGTGTAAAAAATTAAATAGAGAAATGAAGAAAGCTGAGATCACACATTCCCAGAGTGTTTATACTTCTTGCTTTTGAATGGTTGTGAGTTCTGCTGACCATGACCACAGGCTGCTGAAAATGACACTATTTACCTTATTTAATTTTCTTCTGCAGTCATAAATATTAATTAAATGAAACCACACAGAGGCTGCATTTCAATCTCTTCACTTCCTGAAGACCAAGAGCAATTAAGAACCACACAATAGAAGGTCTTTGGTTCTCTAAATTTGCTCTGTAACATCTACTTTAAAAAAAAAATCAGGTCATATTTATCAAGTGGCTTCTTTTTTGCCTCCCTAACTTCTCCAGACTCAGGGTGTTCCCAATCTGATTCCTTTCCCTGCAAACAGGAACTTTATCCCCCCAGGGAGGGATTTGCTCATTTTCTCTAAAACTAGATGCAGAGAAGTATATGTTTTGGTGAAGAAAGATCAGAAATATTTGAGTGCAACATAGCAGCTAACCATTGGCAAAAACTACACTTTTCTGTTTAAGATTATTTAATTAGACCTTTAAAAAAGCAAGCAAAAATAGACCTTATAAAAAGCAAGACAGGGGCCGGAGATTTAGCTCAGTGGTTCCAGCACCTGCCTAACAAGTTCAAGGTCCTCAGTTTGATCTCTGGTAACCACATAGAACAATACTGGGTGTGGTGACTCATGCACACCAGAAATCAGTACCTCATACCGCAAAGCTTCATCAGGGGCCAGAGATTTAGCTCAGTGGTTCCAGCGCCTGCCTCGCAAGCTCAAGGTCCTGAGTTCGATCCCGGTAACTACATACAATGCTGGTGGTGGTGACTCACGCCCACCAGCAATCAACACCCCATATCACAGTGCCGGGCATGGTGGCTCATATCTGCAATCCCAGCACTCGGGAGGCAGAGACAGGAGGATTGCTGAGTTCGAGGTTTGCCTGGGCTACATAGTGAGCTCAGGGCCAGCCTGAACTACAAAGCAAGCCCCTGTCTCAAAAAAAAAAAAAAAAAAAAAAAAAAAAAAAGGTGGGGATCTTCTCTCATCCTTCCCAAGTCCCAACTTCTATGAGTGTCGAGGTTGAGAATTTAGTGCATACACTTCAAAACTTCCATGGGCTATAACAAAAGTGGAGTTTATTGCTATAAAAATTAAGTCAAATTAATCACATTCTGCAACTCCTTAGTCATCCTAAAATGGTTATGGTACTGGGCCATACCTCAGTGCTTGCTTAGCATGTGCAAGGTCCTGGGTTCAGTCCATAGCACCACAAACTATTAAATTAAACTCAAAATAAATAAAATGACTATTTTCTCTATGAGTTCATTGATGCTTATACCACCCTTTCTAACAGTTGTAGAATACTTCATAATAAAGTTGTGTTTTGTTTATTTAACCACATTCTTTTAGGGTGAAGATCTTTGCTTTTTGTAGATAAACTATGGACATGAAATATGCATGCATACACACATCTACACACACAAATCACACATTCCAGTCATGTGGACACTCCTGGAAGAATCTACTTCCCCTTCCTTCTGGGCTCCTGATCACTGCATGTTCCCTTCCTCTCTCTCCCTCTCTCTCTCTCTCTCTCTCTCTCTCTCTCTCTCTCTCTCTCTCTCTCTCTCTCTCTCTCCTCGGAAGTCCTATGAGGAGGAGGAAGACATTATAAAGTGGCTCTTGGCTGGGGATTTAGCTCAGTGGTTCCAGTGCCTGCCTTGCAAGCACAGGGTCCCAAGTTCAATTCCCAGTACAAAAAATAAAGTGGCTCTGGCTCAGGCAGGTCTCCACCTTGTCCCTCCAGGTCTCCACGAGAGGCTGCGTGACTGCAAGTCTGGTGGGGACAGACCCATCACAACCCTAGAAACCACCAGGGGCCCAGGTGCTCTGGAGAAGGTAGAAGGAACTCTTGAGAAATAAGCATAAAAAAGAATCCTTTATTCCTAAATTTAACACTATAAAAAGGAGAAAAGAATACAAGGAAACAGAAATAGAGATAGAGCCCACAGAGTAGGTACAGCTCTGTCCTGGGCTCCAGGATGACCAGAACCAAGGGTCCTCATCATTAGCATCTACTTAGCACCTAGTTTGGAGGCTCAGTTAGGGTGAATTTGCATAATTCACACCTAAGGCGCAGTAAGTTCAAGACCTGCAGTGTGTAGACCCCCCACCAGACGCCCCATCCCAATCTCACACCACACAATGGGCACCGCCGCGGAGTCCTCAGTGTTAGACTAGCAGAAACAACCTGGTGGATGAAAGGGCCACATGAGAAGCAAGTCTGTGTTTTCCACGCGTTCCGTGCAGGGAGCCCAGAGCAGCAGCATCCCGCATCCTCGCTGGCCTCATTGCCCCTAATCCATTCACCTTCAGCCCTGATGTCAGCTAAGTGCTCAGCATAAATTCTTCGCAGCTCTCAGGGAATTCTCTACAGGGCATTACTGGACACAAAGAGGAGTGTACCTGCCCTTCTCGGTCAGCAGCTCACATGTGGGAGGAGGGGCTCTGGCCGCATGGACGCCTCCTTCCGATTCCCGCAGAGGGGGCTCAGCACCAACAATGGATGCCAAATGCAAACAGAATGAGCACAAACAGGAACAATCTGAATTTTTAATTCTCACTTCTGGAACTCCAATTTTAATTCCTAAACATTTTTTGCTACCGCTGCTGGAAAATCTTAGGAAGGCACACCAAGGAAAAAGGTTATGCTTGATGGGGGTAGGTTTTGTTTTGTGTATTTGTTTGTTTTCATTGCTATGTCTTAGGGCTCGGCCAAATGGAAAAGAAAATTCCCACCTCCTGTTGCCTTCAGAGGAGGACTGGGTCTTCTCAAAGGGGCAAAAAACCTCATGTTAAACTCTGTCCACAAGGACCTATTTGACACTCTCTTCCTCTCCATCTTTCTGTTTTGTTCCTTAAGTGACTACTGGGATCAGTGAAGAGGTTGAGGAGAGCGCCGGTCCTGTCCCTGCCAGGGTCCACATCTGTGCTGGCCGGCCTGGCCAGTGCCTCCCCCTTGCAGCAGAGGCCTCTGAGGGCTAAGGATGGTGGATGGTGCAGTTGTAGGGGACACTTGGCAGGGCTATTAGTGGCCCCAGATCCCCTTTCCTCCCAGGTCAACCCAGGGGATCCCAGAAAGCATGACCCAGGAGGAGGCAAGTGGTGGGGATTGGAGATGGAGGTAGGTAATGCACAAAAGTGGGCTGGGCTGTGTGTGTGTGCGCGCGCGCATGCACGCATGCATGTGTGCACACGCGTGCATACACTTACTTATATGTATGGTGGAGTCTCCCTGGAGAGGAGGCAGAGAGCTGCAGAAACAAAGGTCTTGAAGGCCCCACCTCCCCACCTGTCCAGAGCCACCTGCAAAGGCCCTCAGGAAGGCCACTCCACCTGCGGGTCAGGACCTGCATTTTAACAAGATCCACAGGGATCCTTATGTGCATAAAAGTTGGAGGGGGCAAGCCCAGGCCTGGGTAATCAGCCCAGCCCCGGGGGCCCCTGGTGTGATGGGGGCCCTCTCCTTGAAGCTCTACCCGAAGCCCCCAGCTCCACTGTCTTTCCTCTGGAATTACTCTGGGAAGTTTAACTGACAAACGCTAACACCTACCTACATCCTAAACACCAAAACAAGGCCATCACCATCTGTGGAACTGCTTCTAAATCAGTCCCCTCTGTGACACTGAGAAGGGGCTGGGCTCTGCTGCTTCAGCTGTGTTCCTGTGAGTCTGCAGCACTTCTGTCCTTAATAAAGTTTGCTGCTTGCCTTTTTGGCAGGAATAACTAAGATTTCCCCCAAGAATAACATGCAAGTGGGTGAAATGGCTCCCAGGGCCACGAATGTAGAAGTACCTAATTTAAGCATCCCTCAAAGAAGACTTTATCCTCACTCATGTTGGCATGTTATTATTGCTGCTAAAATTGTCATTTTTTATTTTTACTTCTTCTAATTATCTTAATTGCCTGCTGTGAGAGTCCTACACACAAGAAATGTGCTAAAAGGTGACAGTGGTAGGCAAGACATCAAGTGTGCGCCAGAAATATGTGTCAGACTCTGGGCCAAATGGGCCGTGCTCTGGCTTCCTGCGCAGAACTCTGTAGATGGGAAGGGAGTGAGGGGTTGCTCAGCCAATGGCAGATACCCACAACCCACAGAGAGGAGTGGTCCATGCCTAAGCCCAGCCTTCTGTGCAGCAGCCAGGCCAATGTTGCTTCTCCTCATCCCCAAGCGAGATGGAGTGTCTTGCTCTCCCCTACGCAATGGACCACACTGGGAATCCAGTGATTGTGGTTGCTATGGATATTTCTTCTGTTCCTTTCTCACCTCCAAGAAGAGCTCACTCCACCCATCCACTGATTCCCTTAAGAAAAATAGCATCAGTTCCATTTTGAGAACACAAAGGCCTCAGTTGGGTATTGGCTTCTCGGATCTTTTGAGAATGACAACTGAGTGACTATTCATACAGATCATTTTGCCAGAGTTTCCTTAACATGAGGGCTAAAAACCTTATTACTCATTTCACTATAAAATAATAAAAGAGAATACAATAGTGCAACAATAATGACATGGAATAGTACAACTATACTGCAGGAAAATGAAGCCTGAAAATATAATTCTATCAGTGGAACACAATCAGGGTTTAAAAAATTCTGTTTCTGGCTTTTGGTGCCAGGGATGGAACCCAGGCTTGGGCCTGCTTGGTCACATTTACCACTGAACTGCCAGCCATCCCAGTCAAGTCGCCACCAGGACACTTGTTTTAATTCTTCAGGACTTTTCTTTGTGTCCCTTCTTTTCTTTGGATCTTGCCCAGGAACAGTAGACTGTGTACAGGTCATTATTTATTAAGCTGCTGACCTCACCCCTCTGCCCCCAGTACTTGTGTGTGTGTATGTGTTTTGTTTTGTTTTGTTTTGTTTTAGGTTTTTGAGACAGGGTCTCGCTTGGTAGTTCAGGCTGGCCCTGAGCTCACTGTGTAGTCCAGGCAAGCCTTGAATTCAGCAATCCTCCTGCCTCTGCCTCCCGAGTGCTGGGATTACAGACGTGAGCCACAACACCCAGCATTGTGGTATATGGTACCGGCGATCAAACTCGGGACCTTGTGCTTTCAAAGCAGATGCTGGAACCACTGAGCTAAATCCCTACCCACCCCCAGTACTTTGCTTTGGTAGAAGACAGCAACACAGGGGACCTCTGCTTGTCCCCTGCTCCGAGCGTCCTCTCACGAGGCCTTCTTAGCTCACTGCTATACCTGGGAGAGCTGAGCAGAGCAGCATCAATGTCTGAGAGTGCACTCAGTGTCAAGCAGACGCTTTCTAATGCCTCAGATGTTAAAAACATTTCAGAAATAACCCGCCCACAGGAAGTGAAGAGCTGATTATAACCGCTGACACCCTACATACTCCTTCACTGGGCCTGGGGACTTGCCCAGAAACTCCCACCGGGGATTGGGAGATGCGTGCACATCTCGTTTTAATCACTAAAAAGCTTGTTTAGAAGTGAAATGTCTGCTTTCACAAGGCTTCCCGTGACATTTCCATCTGCCTGGCCTTTCTCTCACCTGTAGACTCACAGGGAAAGCGCCCACCCCCAAGGTGGGGCCTTGAGTAAGTTCTTTCCTGGATATTTACTCTTTGAAGGGCTTCACGAATTGGAGTATTGATCAGCGGAATCAGCCTTCAATTATTTTCCTTTTGGTATTTGATCAGCTGTGGCTTAAAGGAGTAGGTTCTATTTATGATGTTCCCTCCAGCTAGCTTCATTGATGAGGAGGCTTCTGAGGAGGCATTTTGTGAAGGACACAGGATCCAGCCACCTTCCAAACAGCGGCTGAGACCGCCTGGATTTGAGCCGGAGTCGTAAACCTCCTTTGCCGCCGCCGCCACAGTGACGTCCAGAATAAAAACAAACTCTACAACACCAAGCACAGTCGCTGGCTGTGAGGTGACTTCAGTTCAGAAACCAGGCAGGGCTGGAGGGAAAGGAAGGGAAGCCGAGGACGCAGGCAAAGGAGAGCTTCGCAGGTCTCAGCCCTACGAAGTCTGGAAGGGGGATCAGGGAAGCATCTGTTCACAGCCCAGCTCCCGCAGACTTTTTCCTGGAGAGACGCTCCTGGAGTTTACGGCATTCCAGCCAGGGCTTCCACACCAGGGGTCTGAATAACCCTTTAGAAATCCAAGGGAGGACCGGGTGAGCAGGCAGAGGTGGATCCTCGAAGACCAGCACTGGGAAGGGTCAGCAAAGCCGAGGCGCTGGACGTCCCTGTGTCCCTTGAAGCCAGCTAGCTCCTCATCCTCCCCTGGGGACACACAGCTCTGAGACCACACAGGTCAAACCTGCCTCAGCCTTCAACTTCCAGCCAGAGAAGGAGGCCTGTTTGGGCTGGCACAGAATTTCAAGGAGCTCCAAAGAAATGCATCCTGAAGAGGTCTTCTGGGGGGACGAGGAGGTTGGACAGACTTGGAGAAGATCCCCAGGTGCCGAAATTGCTGCTTGGGAGTGGGGTTAAGGACGCGGGCGAGTCCACAAGCTGCGACACCGACAGGGGGCGCGCTGTCACCATGGAACCAATGCCCAGCGCTCCTGGACATCGCAGTCTGGCCAATGAGGTCCCTTCTCTGCAAGGGTCAGGGCCTCCTTTCCCAGGGTCTGGGGGTTGTTTTGCTTTTGGAATAATTTCTAGGACTAAAATTTCAACCAGGAACAGTATTACAAAGGGGTATGGGCTGCTTCGTGCTCCCAAACACCCCACTTACAGCAAACACAGACAAGGGCTGGCCAGAACCCTCTAGGGAGAGTTCAATTCCAAAGGCACCAGAAGGCTGCCTGTGGTTTTGTGGTTGGCCTTTGTGTGCCCGGTGTGGAGTGCAGGGTGCACTACTGTGTCCCTGCCGTGGGCTGTGCAGAAAGCTCTGAAAATCATCAGCTCCTGCCTGCGCTCCCTATGCACTCCCTTTTCCTTGTCCTGAGTTGGGGGGGGTACTCTGGCATCTTTCCATGCATGCTCTAGGGGCCCCCGCCAGAAGACGGTGGGATCTGGTCCCCAGGCTGCCCTTACACAGCTTGGGGTGCACTGCTTCCACTGGACACAGACTTGGCTTGGGGGTTCCTCCAGTACTCACTCCCTATAGATGATCCAGACCATGTACGTATTGGTGGCAGAGGATGCCTTCGCCATCTGGATCTGGAACCCAAACCGTGCAGCTGGAGAGGCCAGTCTGGGGACAAGAGCACAGCTGTATGCCCACTGGCCCACCTTCTGGGCCGACCCTCAGCAGGGGTCTGTTCTCCGTCCCAGCCCTGCCTGCTCACTGCCATCTTTTGCTTCCCTCACTCCGATTCCAGCCAGGTGGGCCACGTCCACTGTTTCTTACTTTGACCCTTTTTCGATTGAGGCGCACAGGCCAGGTCACATACCCAGGCCAGGTGTTCCAAACCAAGAGGGCAAGCGCTTTCCTCTCTAACACCTGTAAATGTTCCTGCTTCCAACACACCAGACTCGCTGAGGTTTTCGTTGTTAGCCCAGGACAAGTGCCTATTTTGCACGGAGCGGAAGGGGCCATGGAGAAGTGTGCATTTACTTGAGTTTCTGGTTTTCATGAAAAAGCCCCTCGAGCAGGCAGAGAGGACAGGAATCCTCCTGAAGCCACCCAGTAAGCCCTGCATTGATACCTTTCTTCTCTTTCCCCTCCTGCTCCACCCCACCTGTCCTGTTTGTTTTAGTTACGAAATACTGTGGGCACCTTGGTCGGGACTGGAAAAGTAACCTTGACTGTCAGAGACAAATCGCAGCTTCCCAACCGTCCGCCACAGCGAGCTGCCTGACTGCCGGTGGCAGAAGGTGACCCGGAGGCGGCGGACAGGGAGGCGGCCGGGCCATGCGCGCGGTCGCGGGCCGCTCGGGACCTAACTGTCACCGGGGAGGGCCTCCTGGGAGCCGTGGCGGGTGAGCTCAAGGTGTGTACACAGTTTTTCTAAATACGACGGCGTTTGCAAATTGGCTGTCACTTGCTGGTTGTTTTGAAAGAGAGTGTGCGCCTGGAGCGAAGAACCCGGGATGAATAAATCCGGTTTAACCGCGGCTTGGCGAGGCACCGAGGCCGGACGCGCTCTTGGACGCGCGCACCGGGCGGCTTTCGGCACTCTGGGGCAGGGCGGGACGAGGCCGGGAGCCGACTGGGATGGCCCTGCCCGGTGCCTCGGCGCACGGTAGGCGTCCAGAGGACCCTGCAAGAAAAGGTCTCGGGCCGAGCGCCCCCTGGACGCGCCTCCCTGTACCCCTATGCTGGCTGAGGTGTGGGGCGAAGGACCCGGAGTGCGGGGGCACCGAGGGGCAGGTGCGGGGAGCCGGCTTGAGCCGCGTCTCACCTAGGTGTGAGCTGATTATTCAAATGGGCTGCCCGGGTCTGGGGATTGGAGGCCCGCGCCGCGCGCCGCGCTATATCACCAGCCGCCCACGTCACTGCGGCACTTGTCCGCCGCTAGCTCCACACCTCCTCCCCCTCCTCCTGCGCTCCCCCCGCCCGCCCCCGCGCCGCCAGCTTCCCGCCGCCGCGGGGCGGTCGCCACTGCCTGCCTCAGCCTCCTCTCGGCAACCCGGAGCGCGGAGCGGCGCAGAGCGGGCGCCCAGACAGCTGGGCTCGGCTCGGCCTCCGGGAGCTCGTCGGCCCCCGCCTCCACGCCCACCCGTGCGCCCTCGGCCACCGCCCGGGTCGGCCGGGACGGAGCGGCGCGGCGCGGCAGGAGTGCGGGCGCTGGGAGGAGGGGACCCGGCCGCCGGCTGCTTTTTTTTTTTTTAAGAGGGTGGGGGTGGGGGCGGATTGCCGGTGGTTTGTTGTGGCTGTTAAATTTTAAACTGCCATGCACTCGGCCTCCAGTATGCTGGGAGCCGTGAAGATGGAAGGACACGAGCCGTCCGACTGGAGCAGCTACTACACGGAGCCCGAGGTGAGCGCGCGGGAACGGAGTGCGGTGGGCGGCGGGACCCGGGATTGCGGCCCAGCGCGCACCGCCCCCCACCCGGCTTGCTCTGGCAACCGCCTTTTCCGCCCTCCTTCGACTCAAATGGGTCTCTTTTTTATACGACACACTGTTAGCCTTGAGATAATATTAACTTTGTGATCAAATATTGACTTGCGGCGCCTCCAAATCCTCTCCGTGGCCGCGCCACGCACTATCCTAACAGAGTTATGTTTGGCGGCGCGCGGCTGGGGAGGGGTGGGAGGTCGGCCGGAGAGGGTGGGGGGCGGAAGAAGAGGTGGGCCGGAGTCGGGCCGCGGTGGAAGCAGAGTCACAGATTCGCCACAAAGAGAAAGAAAGTTGGCGGCCGCGAAGCCCCGCCGCCAGGGCTCCGTCCCCAGCGCCCGGAGCCTCTCGTGTCCCCCACTCGGAGCCCGGGACAGCGCTCGAGACTCGAGCAGACTCTGCGCTCCAGCTCCCCCAGGACAGGGAGAGGGTTCAGGGAGGAACGCGGGCAAAAGGGACCCCGGGACAACCTCCACTTGTGCCACCCCAGGCGGTGTCCCAGTGCTTTCTGGATCTAGAGGTGGCCCTCTCCAGGGATTCAGGGCTGCCAGGCCCGCTCGACAAGCGGGTGGGAGAGTTTGGGGCGAGTCTGGAGGGGAAACGTACACTTGGGGCGCTCCCGGAGGCCGCTGTCCTAAGAGCGGCGAGGCGCGGAAGGGCTGGGAGTGGGTCGTGCACTCTTAGGGCCGCCCAGCGGCCCCTCCCCAGGGCGAGACTCGCTCAAGAGAAACTCGCTCTGAGTCGGGGGCCGGAGCCCAGGGAGTGCGTGTGCTCCCCACTCCAGGACACCCTGGAGACGGTGCGGGACTGGCTGGGCGGCCGCAGCGTGGGCACCCCAGAGCCGCGACGCTAACGCTGTCCCCCTTCCCGGCTCTGTCCGCAGGGTTACTCCTCCGTGAGCAACATGAACGCAGGCCTGGGCATGAACGGCATGAACACGTACATGAGCATGTCGGCGGCGGCCATGGGCAGCGGCTCGGGCAACATGGGCGCGGGCTCCATGAACATGTCCTCGTATGTGGGGGCCGGCATGAGTCCGTCCCTGGCTGGCATGTCCCCCGGCGCCGGCCCTATGGCGGGCATGGGCGGCTCCGCTGGCGCTGCCGGCGTGGCGGGCATGGGGCCACACCTGAGCCCCAGCCTGAGTCCACTTGGGGGACAGGCGGCAGGGGCCATGGGCGGCCTGGCGCCCTATGCCAACATGAACTCCATGAGCCCCATGTACGGCCAGGCGGGGCTGAGCCGCGCGCGCGACCCCAAGACCTACCGGCGCAGCTACACTCACGCCAAGCCGCCGTACTCGTACATCTCGCTCATCACCATGGCCATCCAGCAGAGCCCCAACAAGATGCTGACGCTGAGCGAGATCTACCAGTGGATCATGGACCTCTTCCCCTTCTACCGGCAGAACCAGCAGCGCTGGCAGAACTCCATCCGCCACTCGCTGTCCTTCAATGACTGCTTCCTCAAAGTGCCGCGTTCCCCTGACAAGCCGGGCAAGGGCTCCTTCTGGACCCTGCATCCCGACTCGGGCAACATGTTCGAGAACGGCTGCTACCTGCGCCGCCAGAAGCGCTTCAAATGCGAGAAGCAACTGGCGCTGAAGGAGGCGGCGGGGGGCGGCAAGAAGGGTGTGGCCGGGCCCTCGGCGGCTCAGGCTCCGCTCGGGGAGCCGTCGGGACCGGCTCCCGAAACGCCGGCCGGCACCGAGTCCCCTCACTCGAGCGCCTCGCCCTGTCAGGAGCATAAGCGAGGGGCCCTTGGGGAGCTGAAAGCGGCCCCGGCCGCAGCGCTGAGCCCTCCGGAGCCCTCGCCCTCCCCGGGGCAGCAGCCCTCCGCCGCCGCGCACCTGCTGGGCCCCGCGCACCACCCTGGCCTGCCGCCCGAGGCGCACCTGAAGCCGGAGCACCACTACGCCTTCAACCACCCCTTCTCCATCAACAACCTCATGTCTTCGGAGCAGCAGCACCACCACAGCCACCACCACCACCAGCCGCATAAAATGGACCTCAAGGCCTACGAACAGGTGATGCACTACCCTGGCTACGGGTCCCCCATGCCCGGCAGCTTGGCCATGGGCCCGGTCACGAACAAATCGGGCCTGGATGCCTCACCTCTCGCGGCGGCGGCGGACACTTCCTACTACCAGGGGGTGTACTCCAGGCCCATTATGAACTCCTCTTAAGAGGATAGCTGCAGGCCTGGCTGGCTCCAGCAGCCAGGGCAAAGGACGAGAGACAAAGGAAGCCGACAGAGGATCCAGGGACCGAGTATCCAAGAGGTGCAAGGGAGAAGAGACCCAGGACGTCTCTGCCCCAGACAGAGTCTTCCGGCTCACATTCTCTGAAGCCTGCGCTCCTGACACACGGCCCGCCAATCTGTACATGAAGGGAGAGCGGGAAATAGGAAGTATAAAAAGGAAAAGAAAAAAAAAGCCTTTGGTTTCCACTACTCTGTAGACTCCTGCTTCTTTGAGCACCTGCAGATCCTGATTTTTTTTGTCGTTGTTGTTCTCCTCCATTACTGTTGTTGGAGGGAAGTTTTACTTAAAAAGAAAAAAAAAAACTTTTGTGAGTGACTCGGTGTAAAACCATGTAGTTTTAACAGAGAACCAGAGGGTTGTACTGTTGTTCAAAAAGACAAAAAAAAAAATGAGGTTAAGGTCTGTTGTATATGACCAAGAAAAAGGAAAATAATTCCCATTCTCGATATGGTGAAATCCAGGTCTCGGGTCTGATTAATTTATGGTTTCTGCGTGCTTTATTTATGGCTTATAAATGTATATTCTGGCAACAAGGGCCAGAGTTCCACAAATCTATATTAAAGTGATATTACCGGTTTTATCCCTTGAATCCTTTCTTCAAGGTTTTCTTCCTTTCCTTTTTTTTTTTTTCATCTAACTTTAAAAATAAACAGATTTAAAAGGATTCCAAGGAGGAAGGAGGCGAATCATGGCTGACTGCAGGGTTTTGTTGGTCTGGTTTGGGAAAGCAAGCTGTTGTTTTCCCAGCATTTTATTAAAATGACAAAGTTAAGCAAGTTTTTCCAGTAAGTACACAGCATCCCACTGCCAAGGTCGGAGAGAACATCTCACACTTAGTCCGCCTCACCAGACCTCCATCCTTCAGCCTACCCAGGTTCTCTAAGCACATTTCTGGGTGTGGTGGTGGGGGTGTGCCAGGCCACTCTTCCCCACCCCCACCCTCAGCAAGTCCAGCCTCTAGAAGCCCTCTGCTTAGTCTATGCTCATGTTTTAAATCTGGACTTCAGCTTTACACCCAATGAAACACAGCCCCTGTGGACCATTCCAACAGGTTTATTTTTAAAGCCAGGAGAAAACCAGTCTCTTATCTCAATAATTTGCCTAAGTGGTGGAGGATGCCCCTGGCCTGGATGACTCTTTGGCCTGGACTGACATCTCCTGGGGGAGTGGGGATTTCACCTGTGCTTGCTGTGTTTCTACCTAGGCCTCTGCTGAGCCACTGAGCCTAGACTGAATTTGCAGACTCCTGGTGCAGCTCTGTCTTGGTACCCTGCCCTGGCCTTATAGCCTTCCTATGGTATCCAGACCAGGCAGGAGCTCCAGGCTGCATCCAAGCTACCAGCCTCTCCCTGCTCCCACACAAAGGTGTCATGTGCCTCGTGCACACTTGGCTAGACTGAGGAGCTGAGTGACATCTCACATTTTAAACATAAGGTGTATGTGAAACCAGAGCAGAAGTAAGGGTACCTGATGCCACATGTCCAGTGCTCTCTGCAGGTGGGAAATCCCAGTGTCTCAAGACTTGCAGCAAGCCCTGAGACCACCAAAAGTGTCCTGATGGCCCGGGAATCCAGACTGACAATATGAGATTACAGCCCAGTAGATAAATGGGGATTTTGTGAGCCTTCAAGGAAACTCTAAAGTATGAACACCCAGAATACACTCCTCCAAACTGTTACCTCTGCCCTAACTGCAATGGAAACCCAGGCTCAGGGTGCACAGAAGAGCCCAGCATGGCCTTCATCTAAAGGTTGGCAGGCTTGCAGGCTACTCTCTAGGTCAGTACTGAGAAAATCAGGACCTCAGAACCTGAGATTGTTGCGTCCATTTCTTCAGCCCGGGGTCCAGCTTCCCAAGCTAGAAACCCAGGCTTTCCAACTACAGAAATCTCGGACGTCCCTGCTCCTCTTCGGCCTTGGACACCACCAGACCAGGCGCCCTCTGCCACCTCCTTGTGGCCTCTGCGCCCCTCCCACTCTCTGGGCTTCCCATGCGCGGGGGGGGGGGGGGCTTGCTCACACCTCCCCCCGCCCTCAAATCCCTTTTTTAACACGCCACATTGTCCCAAAGAACACAAGGAAGAGAAACGGGGAGGGGTCCCGAGGCCAGCAATCAGGCCGTCTCTCCCCCTGGCAAGGACACACACGTCGCGAGCTTGGCCTGAAATGTGTTTCATTATCACATAAAAGGCTCCCGTGGCGAAGGAGCCGAGAGGCAGGGCCGGGGGCCGAGTGCGGGACAATGGGGGCTGAAAGCGCGGCCCTAACCTGCTATGTTTCCTATCGCTCTCCCATTGTGCGAGGGTCGTTTTAAACTACTTAGCGCGGGCCCCCTCCAATGATCCTGCCGATAAGATAGAGTTCTGTGGGAATACATAAAAAGGAGGTCGGAGCGGCGTTTCCCTAGATCTGCAGCCTTCGGGTGCCCTTCACAACCCCTCCCCCTCGGTTCCGAGAGGATACCCGGATCGCCTTAGCCCGCCCAGCTCCGCGTCTTGCGGGGTGCAGCGCGCCCCCTCTCTCCTGTCCGTCTCTCCGCGCCTTCCTTCCGCGCGCGGGTTTAAGCAACCGTGATGTGTGAATAAACAAAGTCAGTAAACAACCGAAAAAAACATGTTAGATCCGAATTCCAGGAGGGTAAACTCCCTACGCCACGTCACACCTCAGCAAATTTGCACAGATATTATATTGCCTCCCCCTCCCTTATTATTCTTTTTTTTTGTCAGGATCCCATTGTACTTAACTGAATTTTATAACGCTGATCGATATCTTGGTAAAATATTCATTTTTAAACTAGCGGGCAGTGAAATCTTTGCTTTGTGTGCTAAAGTCAACAGTCGCTCGGTTTGAGCTCAAATAAATGCAGGGATGCCCGGGCTTGGAGCAGTCGGCCGCCTCCCTCCGCGCGCTGGACGCTCCGCCGCCGCCCACAGCCCCGGCCTCGCAGGTAGGGAGCGCGCGGCTCCCCGCCTGGCCCGACCCTTTCCCCGCGGGGGCCGAGCCACCCGGCGGGGCCAGGGAGGACGCCGGGGTGGGAGAGGGCTCCAGGCTGCGCGGTGTGGAAAGGCGAGGGGTCTGGACCGGGCGCAGCTGGGGTCTAGAGAGAAGCTGCGACAAGTCCTGCCACCACTCGGGCCTGGGAACTCGATCGGAGGGGGCAGTGTGGAGGTGGCGTCTAGGGTGGAATCAGGAGGAAAATCTGGGGCTCCCGACCTGCCGCTCAGAGGCCCGGCCAAGCACCTCCGCACGGTGCGTCCCAGCTGGGGTCTGAGCTCAGCTCCTCCGTGGGTGCGGCCCGGTGTGGGCAGCAGGGGTCTCGCCGGAGCGCAAGGCAGTGCCAGCACCTTTCTGAGGCACGCAAACAGAGCTCAGGCGCAGGAAGCTCCGGGTGCCTGTATGCACAGGCAAGCCCGGCGCGGACAGGCTGGGAGCCTGGGGAACAAGAGCCGGGCCCAGGACAAGAAGCCCAAAGCTGGTCGCGGGGCTCTTTATCACCTCATTCTCCCAGCAACCCAATTGCCTGGGGCCTGGGCGCTCTCTCAAGTGCTAGACTAGGCGTAGAACCTCCACGGACCCAGGAAAATCGGGCGCGCTTTCGCTGCCTGCGGGAGGTGCAAACCTGGAAAAAGTAGCAGCTGCTCAGCTTCTGGAACGTTGAGCTTTTCCGGGCAGGACACACAAAGGGTTTTCCCCAGGGGCCGACCCTTCCAACACGCCCTCTCCACTCCGCGCCCTGCCCGAGGTCTTCGATTTTCACGCCTGGGCGTCAGGCACCCTGCGGGGCCCTGCCCAGCTGGGTTATTCTGCGGTTCGCCAGGTGATGGGACGCGCCAGATACCTGGCCCAAGGAAACTGCCCCCGACCCCAAATGGTCTGCTCTTCTGTACTGCGCCCCCACCAGGTCTCGAGCACCCGTAGGCAGATATGGTCGCACGGATGTGCGGGCTCAGGGTTGCTCGCGCACTTCTGCCCTTGCTCATTGTAGGCGGCCGCGTCGTGAACCGGTTGCCCATGCCCCTGAGGCCAGAGGGGACGCGCCAGCCGCCTGTGGCCCGCCCTCCACCTCGCTTGGCGGTGATCTTTCCCGAGCGAGGTGGACCGCCTGGAGGGCGCAAGGCAAGGCTAATCGTTTTTAAATAATTAATGCCTTCCCGTTCCGCTGGTAATGCGGGGCCTCGAATCCGTCAATTACTTCTCATTAGAGGAGTGTTGCCCCACGGCCTCCCTTCGGGCCTTTGATGGTGCCCGGTCACCTAGCCCAGCCCACTCCACAGCAGAATTAAAAGGTGCCCGGCCTTTAAGAGCCCGGTGCAGAGTAGCCGCGGCCCTTAATTCACTGCAAGTTTTGAAAGAAAGACCCTCGCTGAAGAGATGTAATCTTTCAAATGGCCAATTTAAACGCCTGATCTTTATCTCCAGCCTTCCCGGTTTATACCAAGCAGCTAGCCCTCCGCGCTATGGGAGACTTCCTGGGAGGGGGTAGGGCAGGGAGAATAGAGAGGTGGGCCAAGCAGGCGAGGGTGGTGGAGGCCGAGGCCAGACAGACGCCGGAGGTACCTGCAGCTTTCAAACGCCAGGAGTCCTGGGTGCCCCACTGGAGGGGAAGACGACTTTGGAGTGTGTACATACTGGGTGTCCCCAGAACACACCAAAGCCTTTCCTGTGACTCTTTACCTAGTAAGATCAATGGGAAAGGAAAAAGACAGGGGCCTGGTGCCAATGGCATCCTCCACAAACCTGCAGGCCCCAGGACCAAGACACCCAGCAGCGGTGGTCCCAGTGTGCTGCGCCTGCTGTGACAGATCAGGCAGGTGTCAAACGTGGAGTGTTTTGCTCACTCAGGGACAGCCTGGCCACCAGACCTGGCAGCAGCACCTGGCAACCCCGGGGCTGCCACAGGTTGCCGAGTGAAACTGAAGGCTTTTAAAACACAAAGCAAGGAAAAAAGAACTCAGAAGTTTGCAACTCGATTTATGACACTTCTTGCTCTCCTGGGTCAAATGTTCTGTTCAAGGTAAATGAAGTTGGAAGGTCTGGGACCTTCTCTGTGCACCCGTGTGTGCTGCAAGTTCCAGTCCTTCTTGACGGCCAGCCCCCACCCGGCTTTCCCACAGACCTCGGATGACTCTTCTTATGATTTTGCATCCCAGAACCGGGCCCCTTCTGACGACAGAAGGGGATGGGGACGGACAGGCAGAGGATGAGGGTCAAGGGAGAAACTTAAACACTGGACGATGAACCTCTGAGCGCCTGTGCACCGTGTGGGTCGTTCGGGCTGCTCCTGGGTCCAGAGCCCGCCCACCCTTCTCGAGCAGGTCACTTTGGCTGGGGACTCTAAAAAATTCTTTTCTGCTGAGACGTGCCGGATATGGCGAGGTGAGGAGCAAACAAAACACGCCTGGCCTAGCTGTGTCCCCAGTGGAGCTCAGCGGGGCCCCAGCTCCTGGCGGCCGCTGCTTTGGGACAGACAGAGCTCCCAGGGACTTCCCGACCCTGTCGCTCCAGGGGTTCCTGGAGCCTAAATCCTGGGGCATCTCCCGCATTCTGTTTGCAGCCTTCCTGCCCACTCTCTTATCCCTTTTCTCCTTTCTTCTTTAAAACAATCATGTGTGTCCCCCCTCAGGCACTCCCCCCATTGTGTTTGTTGATGACCTAACACGCTCACACCAAAAGCCACACACAGAAAACCAACAGTGTGGGATGGGAGGAGAGGCCAATTATGGCTGAGGCTAACAAGCAGGGAACACCCAAGTTGCGGCCGGCTGTCTCCTGGGAGACTGATGGAGGCTTATTTTACAAGCTGTAATTCCGACACGGTCCCCACCGCCAGACAGGGGGTGATGCTCTCGCCCCTCCCCCGCCCTGCACCCTGGCGGCTGCTTCCAGATCTCCCTCATGTCCTCTGCATGGGAAGAGGCTGCCTCGGACTGAAGTCTTTCCCGTGGCAGGGAGAGGGGACCAGGATGCTTTAGTGGCTGCTCCTCGGAACTCTGCCTCCCTGCAGACCTCCAAACACATTGTCAGAGTTAGCATTGCCCAGGCTCACTTTAGGAAGCACTGACTCGATCACCCACCCCACCCCGCCCCCAGGGTTAACTAGCACAGCCAATAGCTGTTAGTGACAAAAGAGGCAACGCAAATTAAGTTACCTTCACTGAGGCCCAGCTAGAGCCCTCGGGGCTCCCCAGTGCCAGCGCCTGGGGTTTGATCCCCTCTTGCTAATTGGAGGTGACAATGTTGTTAACAGTGTGTGATGCCTAAAGTACTGTATTTACTAGGTGTAAACATGAGGCAAGAAGAATTTCAGCACTGAAAGCTATGGATGTGTAAACTAAAACACTGGAGTGTACTGCGCGCTGGGACTTCGGAGCTTTCAGTTCTTGGTTTTGCAATCCCACTTGCGCATGCTTGAATGTAAAGCGCTAAGTTTTCTTCTCATAGGCAAATCCAGGCTTGCGTTGTTTCGATTGTTGAAAATAATAAAATTCAGATTGGAGAAAAAGCAGAGATATTTGCAGGGAGCCAAGCAAATCAAAGCAGAACTAACTGTGCGCGTGTGGGTCTGGAGTCACTATTTCTGTAGAAAAGTGATCTCTATTCACTCGTCTCTCTCTTTTTTTTTTTTTCTAGAAAACAGGCATAATTGTGCAATGGGTTCTGTAGGGGAAATTCTTCCCTATAAAAGAAGAGAAAGGCATTTGAAATGACAAATTGTTAAAAGTGCATCACTTGAAAATATAAAATGTTCTCTTAGGAAGTGTTTTGGAAGGCGTGAGGAAGGGGTGGGGCTGGAATCCTGGGAGGACCCCTGGTTCAGTGATTGTCCCCTTGGGGAGTGGGGGGCACCAGCTAGGACAGGGCCAGGGTCTCATCCTCAGCAGTACAAAAAAAACCCAGAATATCAACATGCGTCTCTGTTATAACATACACAATTCTGCTCAAGCTTTCTGCTTCCTTTGCCTTCTGAAACCCATCCTAAATCTAAAATTAAAAAGCTCTACTTCACTAGTTCACATTTATTTTGCAATTCTTAGCTACATTAATTTTCCATTCATTCTTCATTTATGTGTTTATTTTAGTGTAATGAGCATTTCACAAGCTGAAAGAAGTTGGAACTTCAACTCCATCTTGCTGGCTAAAAAAATTTGTCGTCTACCTAGACAAATGAATCTATTTCTAGGCAGAACATTTGACTCTCTGTGTTCTACCATTTTAGAGTTTCTTACTGCCCCTGATGCTTGGCATTCCCTCCCCCCCTCTTTCTTTCCTTCTTTCTTTCTCTTTCACTCTTTCTTTCTATTTTTCTTTCATTCTTTTTCTTTCCTTCTCCCTTTCTTTCTTTCCTTCTCCCTTCCTTCCTTCCTTCCTTCCTTTCTTTCTCTCTCTCTCTTTCTCTTTCTCTCTTTCTCTCTTTCTCTCTTTCTCTCTTTCTCTCTTTCTCTCTTTCTCTCTTTCTCTCTTTCTCTCTTTCTCTCTTTCTCTCTTTCTCTCTTTCTCTCTTTCTCTCTTTCTTTCTTTCTTTCTTTCTTTTCTTTCTTTCTTAGTTTTCTTCCTTTCTTTCCCTGGAGATGGAATCCAGCATCTTCACATTGAGCTGCATTCCAAGCCTTTTTTAATTTTTTACTTTGAGACAGGGTCTCACTAAGTTACCCGGGCAGGACTCTAACTTAAGATCCACCTCTCAAAGTGCTGAGATGACAGCTGTGCACCACCACAGCTGGCCCCGCTCCTTGGGTTCCACCCCACAGGACTGAGCGGGGCTCCCCGGGGAGCCAGGCACCTGTGAGTGCACTTCAGGCTGGTGGACGTCAGAATTCCCAGGTGACTGGAAAATGGCTCCAACTTCAGAGTTCAGTGCTGAGCTGGAGTCTCTGAGCTGTGTGCTCTCGGAACTGGCACCTCTTCTCACAGCAGGCAAGAGCCTTCACCTGGACTCAGAATTTGGCAAGTGGGCTATGTCAGGAGAGGGGGACCTCCTGAGTATGAGAAAAGGTGGATAGAAGCAGGACAAGTGAGGCTGAGGTGCCCAAGGCAGTTTAGGATGGAGTGTCTTGGACTGGCTGGCGACAGCCGGAGCTTCCTGTGACCGTTGTCCCTAGAGCCAGCCAAAGGCCCCTCCAGACCTGGCCGAACTCTGCTCCCTGTCTAAGCTGGGGCCAACTGGCTTCTGCTGGGAGAGAAGGCTGGTGACTAGGCAGCTCAGTGGCTCCTGCACTGCGATTAGAAAGAGAATGACAGGGGCCATGCTGGGCACAGATGCAGACAAGCAGATGCTTTTTTCTGAGTGTAGAGTGTAAAACTACACACACATCCGATTTCTTCCAGAGCTGCAGCCTAGCAGCCTCGCTCCCATTGGAGACCGGGCAAGAGGCTGGAATGTCCCAAGAGACTCTGACCTCTGACCTCCCCCTGACCCCCACCTGGTGTCATGACAACACAGGTGACAGCACAGCTGGAATGCATGGCCGCCCACAGCTGGCCTCCCACACACCAGTCCTACAGTCCAAGGCAGCACTTCTATATCCAAATTTGGATGTACAAGCACCTGTGTGTGTGGGGGGGGCGGTTATAGCCCTGTACCCTGTAGGTGGGCAGGGGTGACATGGACAGCTGTGTCCTCCTAGTGCCTGGCCCTGTGGTACAGGTGGAACCAGGCACACCTGCCCGCCTCCTGCAAGCGCACACAGACTCCCCGCTCTCCCGCAGCCGAGCTCCCCGGCCTGTCTACTTTTGTTGTGTTGTCTCTCAGCAGAATCGAGGTTTCCCGCTGTGGCATTTCAGGGATACTTAGATTGGGGGGGCCTAGATTCTAAGGCCAGAGCCCTCCACGCAATGTCTGGGGCCAGAGAACGGGCCACTTGGGGAGCCGCAGCAAAGTCCTGAGTGAACTGTGTTCCCTCCGGCTGGGCCAGGGCGGCAGATCGAGGCGGGGGAGGAACATGATGCGCGTTCGCCACCTCAGTTTGTCCGGGGCCTTCTGAAGCTCCCGAGAGCAGAGAGGGCTCTCTTAGGGCCGACTGTGGGGTGGACAGCAGGGAGAGCCACCCAATCTATGTTTTGTCTTCTCTCCACTTTAATTGCCACCTCTCTCTCACCAGCGGAGTTTGCCAATTAAAGGCCTATCTCTCTTGATTTCTATGCTTTCAAAGGACATTTCGAGTCACCCAGGCAGACAATTAAATCCCCCTCGCACCGCTCCCTTCCTGGGCTCAGGAGCAAGATGAGTCCCTATCTCCTCCAGAGTCAGCCAGGGAAGAGCTGATCTGGGTCTCACCTGCGGTTATCAGAAAGCTGGGCTCATTTAGGGAGCTCAGATCGGGACCCCAGGCGATCCCTTCATTGATTGTGAAAATGCTGTTTAGAGTTTCCCCTCGCTCGGTAAACAACTGAAAGCAACTACAAGATCCGGCCTTGCTTTCAGCCGTCTTCCCCCCGCCCGCTCCTCTCCCCTCCTCTCTCTGCATCTCTTACACACACACACACACACACACACACACACACACACACACACACACACACACACCTTCCTTTCTGCAGGTCTCTGGGCTCCTATTAATCACATAGGGACAGTCAGATCACAATCTCTTTATAGCTAGTCTCCCTATCTATCAATCTATCAATCAGTCTTTATCAATCTCTATAGTTAGCTCCCCTAGCACAGAGAATTGGGGAGGGGCTCTAATCCTCCCTTGGGGACTTACAGTTCCCCCGAGGGGATATGCCACGTCTGCAAGGGAGGCTCTTGAGAACACAGGGCCCCTTCCCAAACCCCTATTCGGCCACCTCTCAAAGTCCCCACCTGGCTCATATTTACTTGGTGGGGACTTCCTGGGTCCTTCCAGCCTGACCTCCCTTCCCCCACCCGGGCCACGGAGTCCCCATCGCCTTTGCTAAGCCTGTTGCCGCTATGATCCTGCGGAGCGAAGTTGGGGGTGGGGATGTTCCCACTCTGCCACATAGGAGTGGGGCTTCAGCACCCCTTCAACCCCGCTTTTTCTCCACACAGACCCCCGGGGGGGGGGGTAAAAGTAATTAAAGTGGCAAACTGACTCTCTGGGCATCAAACTTTTAAGGTCCTTAACAACATCCTCACTTACTCCTCAATTACTGATAAAAGGGGAAGGACGTATCCTATTGTCCAGAATTCGCAATTCTCTCAATAGACCATTTGTTCTAATTAGACCCCTTCATCAGCTCTAACTCTAGGAAGAGGTTTACTAGAAGTGATTGTGTTGATCTCGGGCACACAGCTGCCTATTTTATAAAAACAGACATAATAGCTGGCTATCCAAAACAATGTAAAACTTCAGTACAAATCCTAAACAGTGACAACTTAAAATCCGATAGCTATTTTTAAGAAAACGAATGTTAAAGAACTGCATTCCCTGAGGTATTGGGCGGTCAGTTCACAGTGAGGGCTTTTGTAAAAATTAAGGAACTTTCTCTCTCAGAGTTGGTACTATTTCAAAACGGAATTCTTTTGTTTGCCTAAACTCCTTTCATACGATAAAAGACACTTTTCAAATTCGATCACCTCCACTTCAAATACAGTTCTCCCTACCAGCTAGCTTTAACCAAAAAGCTTCTCAAGAAGTCTCACAAATCTAATTTCTGCATTTCTTCTGGTCAAGATAGCAAAACCCTAATATGTTTTAATTTTTAAAAAATCACGACTGTTTTTCATGCGCTTTCCAATTTAAAAAAAATTGTAAAAAATAAAACAAACCTTACAGTTTGTAAATTCTTGGTATTTAAGGTAAAAATATTTTCCCCAGTATCTGTCATGCACAGGAGGCAGGTAGATGTATTTTTAAAGAGTGAAGGACTCCTCTGAAAATCAGACAGCTACTTTTTCATATAAAGGACACCTGGACAAACCAACAAGATTTTTGTCACCTCTTTTTCTTTTCTTTTCCTGCATTAACTTTGTAAATCGAGTATAAAATGCATTTGCAGTCTTGATGCTTTTATTATGTTACTTTAGATGAAACCCACCTATTTCTTCCCAGAACGCCTACCCCACGATGTGTTCTGAGAAATAAAATACTGAAGGCTCAGTGTACATGAGTTCTGAGCCTGGCAGACCAACCAGCAGGTCACAGCGCCCTGGTTTCCTTGTCATCAGCATTCCCCTGGTTGGCTATTTTGTTGAAAATCACTTTTGATGTGATGAAAACTATTACCCAATTTCATCTTATGTTTTCTTCTGTTATGTTTGACACACCAGCTCCGCGGTGTCCATTAAATGTGTCCTCACACAATTTATTTGTATTTCTGCGTGTTTGACTTTGTGGCGATAAAATTGACATTACAAACATCACGGAAGAGAAGCGAATCTATCACTTTGAGGTTGTTTAAAATTAGTAAGACGAATCTATCACTTTGAGGTTGTTTAAAATTAGTAATACAATATGGCAAGCTTCTGAGTAAAAATAGAATCCATCGTGTCGGGTAGGAATTGGTTTTCTCTATCGCCTCCAGTTTTGCGAAGCTCGTTTAGTTTTAGTACCTTGCCTAAATATGGCATAGATAATTTTTAATAGTTTGCCACCGCCGGAGCCCCGCTAAGGCCGTGCTAAGTTTTGAAAAATAATTCAGACAAAATCTGCAGATACTTTGAGGACTCGATGTGTAACTTCCCACGATACTTGGAGACAAGCGATATTCTGTTTAGTACAAGGGGAGGAAAACACGACCCAGCGGTGTTTACATGTGTACTCGGCCATGAAATTGAATATTATCAAAGTTGAAAAATGCAAATCAAATTAAAACCAGAGAAAATTGCCTTTGGAATTATAGCGGCCCGGAGGCCCCAAGTGTTTGCTTAAATGGCAGCATTACAAAGTGAAAAGCATCTAAACCGCCCCCTTCTCGAGCCCCTACCCCCCAGGCCTGAAGCTCGGCCTTTAATTCTCCTAGGAAACAGGTCCAAATGTGGGCGCAAATCATTCGCCGTGGGCTTAAATCACCCTGCAGTGTAAGTTTTCTTACGCATTAAATGCCTCTCTTTCTCCAAGTGTCCCCAAACTCGGCCTGTTTCAGATACAGAAAGGGACCCCATTTCCTCTTCCGGAAAGAGGCCCAGGCCGGGCTCCCCGCGAGCGCCCCGCACCCGGTGGAGCGTCCGGCGCGTCCCCAAGCCAGCAGCCTCTCGCCGGGCTGGGACGCGGGACCCTCTGGCGAGCGAGGCTGGGGATTAGGGGACCTCCGAGCTCCTCCTGCTCTCGGCGAGCGCTTTTTCGGATAGAGGACTTTCCAGAGGAGCTAAACATTATAGTCTAAGAGAAAAACATCTGAAAAGCACGAGGCAGAGGGACAACGGTCGTGTCACTCTGTCCCTTTCCAAGTCCCGGAGCTCGGGGTAACGACGCCGTCCTGCTGCCGCTGCCCCGGGGATCGCGCGTCCATTTTCCACCAGGGCCAAGGTCGGCCGGGGCGTTCAGGGCGCGGGCCACGCCCACAGCCCGATTCGGGCGAAGGACGGGGTGGGGCGGGAACCCCCCTGCACTCGGGGTGCCGGGTGGCGGTGGGGAGGCGCCGGGGAAGTCCTCGCAGTGCCGCTGTCCGGCCCTGACTGACACCTGCGAAAGGGGAGGCCCGATGGCCTCCGCCTCCGCTGCGTCTTAGAGAACCGGCCGGTCCACTAGGCCGGATCTCCTGGACTAGAACCCCGGCCCAGTCTCCGCCCAGGGCCCGGGGTACAAACGGGGTCGAGGGTCGCTTTGGGGCGGATCCTGTAAATCGTGAGATCCGGGAAGAACAGTCTCTTTTCAAGGAGAGTTGTGCTGAGTGTGTGTTTGTTATTTTCAAAATAGCAAAGGAAACAGCAGCCAATTAAAGTGAAATATTTTTATTTCCTTCGCACGTTGTTGGGAACTCGTCCCCCGGGATCCACAATTTTCCCAAGCCTGTTAGCCGGTGACAATGAGTGAGTGCCTCGCGTAATTTAATTTTCCTGTCACACTAAATAGAGCTACATTGTAACCTTAGATCTACTCTTACTGATAGGATCGCCTTGTTTTACCATTTGCACCATAAAGACCCCCAAAAGGGACACTGTATTGTGACCTCTACTCTTGAATTATTCAAGAACTTAATGACATTTTCCATTTTAAAAAGGGAACTAATTGCCATTGATGTGAAGCATGTGACCTTCTGTGGGGGCCCAGCGCGGGAATGCAGCCATCTGTAGGAGCGCGGAGCCGCCGAAACCAGGTGAATACTGGAAAACTCGCCCTCACCAGGAACAAGTGGAAGCTGGACTCGGCCGTGTTTAACCCCACCCAAGCCAAGACGGGGTGGGGGTGGGGGGCTCACAGTCTGTGTATCAGGTCTCATTAGCTCAGCACTGCGTTTTTGGACAGGGAGGTGGCTTTTTGGGGAGGACAGGGAGGGACTTGTAGAATTTTGAAATTGAGTGTCCTTTTGTAAATGTGAGGTTACGTTGTGTGATGTCAACCAAAATATCCAGCTGTCTGTTCTCTCCTTTTGTTGGCTATTCTTTGTTTAATTATTTATTTATTTACACAAAAGGAAAAAGACATTTACAATCACAAACCGCACCTTTAGTATGACTGGTTGGAATCTGGAAAACGGAGACTGGAGTCACTATCAGAATTCTCATTCTTCAAATTACTTGAAAATGGATGCGTATCTTTCTTCAAAGGGAGAAGGTCCCCGGTGTACTTCCTATTGTCCTTCGTTCTTTCCCTTCTCCCGAGGAAAGCAGAGGGGAAGAGTGAGCTTCCGACCGTGTCCTTTGGATCCTAAGTTTCCACATCTGACTCTAGATTCTCTGAGGGGGACCCTGTTGCAGCTGTGCCAGCCTGCAGCTGCTAGGTATGCCCGGAAGTTGGGAAGCAAAACATTGTCTCCAACCTGGGCTGCAGATGCTTTTCTTGAGTTTTAAGTGCTGTGTGAGCAGAAGACTGGTAGCTTCTGCGGAGGGCAGCTCCTTTGCAGGGAAGCTCACAGTCCCCAGAGCTCCGAGCCCGCTTTGTCTTCCGTATCTGCTGCGATTCACAGGATGGGCTGTGAATCCGAATCTCTGTCTTGCACAATTTCCAGGAGGGAAAACGAGGTGCATCTGACCATTACCTAGGTTTTATGAGCCCCCACGTTACATGAATGTATTTGATGCAATTGCTGCCTGGCAGCCTGGGATTCTCCGCATCCCGGATAACGGTCAACAGTGTTGGAGGAGCTTCTGTAAAAGCACTAGTACCCAAACTACATAATAGAATGGCTACTTTCTCATTTCTCTGAAAGAAACCTCTCTTATAGCATTACGGGCTCCTGCGTTTAGTAACAGGGCACAAGCCGAGAAGGACACAGGGTGGTTCTTGTTGTTGTCATTGTTGTCGGTCTCATTATTGTTGTTGCTGTTGTTGATGGTGGTGATGGTGGTGGTGTGTGTGGTATGTGTATGATGGAATCCAGGGCTTTGTGTGTGCTGACCAAGCACTCTACCACCGAGCTGCAACTCCAACTCAGGATACACAGTTCTTATGGTTGCTCAGTGGTGATATTCTAAGAAGGTTATGAAATGTTATGAAAGCAGCATTTTAGTGGCCAAATGTTAATTTAGTTTTAGAGGTTTTTCATTTATTTCTCCACTTGTAAAAATATAAACCACTTGTTATAGGCTCTAAGCCATGGCATGAATTATCTAAGCATCTCATAACATGTCCGACCTCTCTAGCATCCTGTAGTAACATTATCCGGGAATTTTCCTCCACGGTATGCCTTCAAAATGAAAGTGTCATTCACTTTTCATATTGTTATGTGGACAAATGCTTATTCTTCGTTTCCATTCTAAAAACAGTTTCCTTGGCCTAGGGTGATTTGAGGGCCATTATGCACTGTGGAGAGCCTGGCATCTTTGGAACACAGTCCAGCTCTCTCCCAACCCCCTTTAGGGCCCTCTCTTCTCCTGGAGCCAGGGCGAAGGGACTTCAGCTCCCTGGGCCTCGGGAAGAGAGCAGGTGTGCAGGAGGTTCTAGGTAGGACCAGGACTCATCCCTTCCCACCCCCACTCCCTGCCCCAGGAGAGCATACCCTGATGTGTAGTCTCTGAGGAAGGATGGAAACTAAATGCCTCTCCCAGAGCGCACAGGCATCTTTCCATTCTTCACCTGTGGAGGGGGCCTCCCGTGTCTCCATCCGGCTGTGACAGTGACTGCATAGCTTTGTGGTTAAGGGAACCACATTTCATACTCTTGTTTGTATCGGTACTGGTGAAAATCAAGACTACTCTGTATTTTGATTATTTTTACACTTGATCTTAGCCAAAAAGCCGAGAAGCGATTGTATTTTGATTATTTTTAAAATTCGTGCACACACAGAGTGGGAAGAATCAGGCCATGGTGGAGGGAAATGTAGCACACAGGCAGACAGGGTACATCAGGGTAGCCTGCGCTCCCGCAGACACTGTGTCTTCCACCAGGGCTTGCCTAGCTGTTCACACAGCTGGGGGTCATGCTTTGTCCAAGATATAACCCCCTCTGAATATGTGAATATTTCCATCCTCCTCTCTTCTGAACTGTATTACACTCCCCTGTAAAGATTAGGACTGCTAGTGTACATTTTTCAAATGCCAGAGCTAGCAAAGTTAATAATAACTTTCTGTCCTGTATTTATCCACAGGTGTGGACCTAGGTACACTTACTGGACTTCTGGCTGTCCACTTTCCTTCCCCTGGGAAATAACATCACATGCTGTGGTCACTAACAATACCTCCCCAAAAAATCCAGTTTTTCTTGTTTTGTAAATATTTATGCCATAAGCACAGATTGTGTTGCAACTCTGTGCCAGGATTCTGCCTCCACAGGGGGCATTATCCCTGCTGAAGAGGATGGGTCTGATGTCCCTCACCAAGGACGGTTTCCAGGATGTCCTTTGTCATCGTCAATGACCTTTCTAGTGTGTTCTCTTTCCTCACAGAAGTCCAGGGTCTGACTCTCCTAAAAGATTTTCTGTCTGCTGGTGAAGCTTGTGTGCCATTCTGGGTTCTGTAGAATGCTATTTTTATTTAATTAATAATTAAGCCACAGGCAAAATACACCTTGAATTTATATTGGACCCTAAGAGCAGTGTTTTTGTCAGGGGAATCTAGCGGCTTTTCCTGGCATGAGTACCCTTTTCAGGCAAAATTCTAGCTGTGTAACCTTCCTGATGTTTTGTCTAGATTTGCTTACTTACAGTTCCTAGAACAAAAGG
The DNA here is from genome assembly GCA_004025085.1 of Thryonomys swinderianus. NCBI lineage: Eukaryota > Metazoa > Chordata > Mammalia > Rodentia > Thryonomyidae > Thryonomys > Thryonomys swinderianus. The sequence continues at coordinate 260,054 of PVIC010000012.1, forward strand.
ATGAGCTAGAGGAAGACATTTGTACATGTTTTCTTAAGACCCCATGTGACTAAAAGCACATAAGCTTCTCCTACTCCAAGAATGTCCCCAGAAGGCCATGTACCCAGTCAGGTGTCTCCTGGATGCTTCCTTGGGAGCTTCCGATGCTTGTCCACTGAGGCACAAGGCCCATGGCCAGACTTATTCACAGACAGGTGGGTGCAATTCCCGATGGGCACCCTGTGCCCACACTGCCTGCCAGTATGAGGGAGAGGGCAACACAGTTCCAGAACTGTTGAGCAGGTCCAAGGCACGAGGCAAGCAGCACAAAGATCTTCACAAACAAAATCGCTGGTCGGTCCTGCTGTCAGACTAAAGTTGTGACTGACAAGGCGCCCAAGGAGATATTTGGCCCCCATCACAGAGCAAATGAACCATAATGCCGGCTGGGAGGCAGCTCCAGTCTGGGGTGCTTGTCTGGATGCCCGAGGCCCTGTCTGCCAACCTCAGCATCCGTCTAAATCACCAACCAACCAACTAAACAACAGGAAAAAAAAAAAAAAAAGAAAAGAAAAGAAAAGAAAAGATCCATGACAAATTTTTAGAAAACTTCAGCCCTGGACCAAGTGACCTAATACATCAATTCTTCTCAAGGACCAGAAAATGTCCACTTGCTCATGATCTCAGAGGTGAAAGGTAGCCCATTGTCCATTCCACGGATCTCACTTGCTGACCTATATAGCCCTGGAAAGTAACCCAGGACAGGAGTGGAACTGGCCTGAGCAAGCACGCCTTCCCCAAGGGTCCTGATCCCGCAGTGTCCAGCCGCAGCCCAGCCACACGCTCTGAGCCCTGCTTGTGCCCAGTGAGGCTCACAGAGGAGGTGCGGGGGGGGGGGCAAAATGGGACCTGTTTGGCCAGGGTGGCAGAGGTATAGGACCAAGTCTACTTGGTGGGGTGGAAAAGGCAGAAGAGAGTGAAACTAAACCTGTTTAAGGTTTAAAAAAAAAAAAAAGTCAATCCCCAAAGCACATGAAGCCTTCTCTCCTTCCCTTTAGAAAGCTGAGTTGTTTACAAGCCAGATTTGCTGCACGGTGGGCACTTTGATAGGATGTGGTTTTCAGTATGCTTTGTCTCTGTGGAGAGGACTCAGGATGCCCCTGAAGGCTTTAGCTCTAAATTCTCATTAATAGGGGAAGTTTCTTTCTTTCTTTCTCTTTCTTTCTTTCTTCCTTCCTTTCTTTCTTTCTTTCTTTCTTTCTTTCTTTCTTTCTTTCTTTCTTTCTTTCTTTCTTTCTTTCTTTCTTTCTTTCTTTCTTTCTTTCTTTC